>VWZI01019589.1:155199-193375 GCA_013396835.1 Psilopogon haemacephalus
GAAACAGAAACAGGAAGAATTATTGAATTGGAATGAGTATGTGAAAGTCTAGTCCCATCTCCCTCTGAAAGAGCTATCTTCAGAGTAAGATCAGGTTCCTCAGGGTTATTTGGCTTTTTGCAAATCTCTGATCTTGTCAAGATGTTCCAGTGCTTTCACTATGAAGATTTTTATTTTTAATGTGTAATTGAAATCTCTCTTGTAACCTGTTTTCTCTGTCCTTTTTCACTGTGTGCCTGGGAAGGCTCTGGTTTTTCCTATTAAATATCCATTAGGCCAAGGAAGACTTCAAGTGAATCCCCTCTCAACCTTCTGTTTCCTGGTTGAATAAACTCCAATCCTTCAGCACCTCCTTCTAAACTGGGTGCTCCAAATCCCTTTCAGTGCTGTCACTACCACAGCACACTACTGATTTTTTGTCCAATTTGCTGCCACCATGACCTGAAAGACCTATTTCTGTAAATTTTCTTTCTGGATAGTCATTCCTTGAATAGTAAATCTTTCTTCCAGGTCATCAGTTATTCCCCCAATTTGTTGTAGTTGGCTATAATCCCCTGACTTGTTAAATCCAGACATTTCATCTGCAACTCTTGTCTTCAACCATTCAGCCCAGACCCCCTTTCTAATGTCATGTTAAAGCACATCCACTTCTCTTTACTCCATCTGCTTCTCACAGAAAGTACTGAGGTTGGTATAGCAAGATTTAACCTCAGTAAAAGCAGCTGTTCCTTCAGGCACATGGAAATAGCTTCATTGGGAGCTTTCTCCAGCCATTTCCCAGGCAAGAGACAAGACTGACCAGCCAGTTCCCACTTGATCTTTTGCAGACTGGAGAAATGTTTACCTTTTATTTTCCAGTCCACAGGATACTCTTTCCCCCTCAGTTAGAGCTTCTGTAGAATTAAGTCAGCAGATCCAGAACAGGGAAGCTCTCCCTGTTCCACAATTGTTAATTTATTATTTTTAACCTATTACTAAGAAATAAAGGAGGCTAAAAATAAAACCAAAAGGGTTTAATTTAAAAGAAAATAAAATAATTGCTTCAGAAATACATTGGAAAATGCAAAAGAGGGGAAGCTTTGGAGAGGGTAAGAAAAGATTTCTCCCAGAAATGTTTCAGAAGAAAAACTGAAAGAGAGCAGTAAAATAAACTGACCCATGAAAAATCAAATCTCCTCTGTTGATCTTCAGCAAACTGCATGTCTCTCTTCATTAGTGGAGTAAGAGATGAGCTAAACTTGTTCTTTTTGTATAGCTGCCAATAGTATGACACACAAGGGTTGCCAATTCTGTGCTGTGCAGAACTCACATTAAAAGCAACTATTGTTTGTTTGATTTATTTTCCTGATCTTTCCCCTCATCTTCTAACCTATTTTATTTTCCCCTTTTTTCTGGGACATTTATGGATTATTTCCCACCACCCCACCACCACCCCCTGCCCCCAAAGTCTTTCTTCATTGTGCTTTTTACACTTNGGTATTGAACACAGCTTCCTGACATAGCTTTCCACCTCCTGACTCACCTTCTATTTTCCAGTCTCCAAACACATGGACTCCTATATTCATGTGGCACAAATGCAAATAAACCTGCCTAGAGCTCCAGTGCATTAATTTAACATAAAAACAAACAGACAAACAAACCAGAAGAAAAATACATTTGTATTACCAGAGAAAGTTATTGAAACATTTTCCCAAGGCAATCTGAAAATTCATCATTGTTGGATGACTTTATCATTAAATTAATCTGTCTCCAGATCTAAATTGTCAGAACTAGTGGAATATCTCAGATTATTTCTGCATGCAATCATTTTTCTGGCTGTTCACAGAGTAGGAAACTCAGCTAAGTCCTTGTTCTCCTATGTCACAATTCCTGCCCACCTTCCAAACAATTCCACTTTTCTTTCCTCCTTATTCAGACCCATTAGCAGCATATTTGTCTTCCTCTTTCTGTCCCCTGAGCTAAATGCCCTTACAAATCTAAAGTTTGTTTCTTGATCTTCAGAATGTGCTTGCAGCCGTGCATTGCAGCCATTTCTCCTGCTCCCTGGCTCAGAGAAGCAGAGATGCTGTCCTGTTCCCTGAGCTCTGCCAGGATTTCTGTGAATGATCTTTTGTAATGCTTGGTGTCCCATTCAAGGCCAGCTTCAGACATGAAGACTGAAGGTTTGAGAAATATTTCTGTTCCTGTGTCAATATCTTGCTTTTTTAAATTGTCTTTCAGTTCCTGTTCTCTAACACATCAAACATCAGGCATGGACAGTTTATCCCAGACCTGCCAGGGCTCTTTCATTCAATGAAGAACAAGTGCTTCAGGGCTGCTTTTGACATCAGTAGCATGTTAAGTTTTCAGACACCTTCAGCTTGGACTGTCATGCTGACTGTCCTTGTAAACACCTGGGAGCTGGCTTTGCTGCTTGCTTTCATACTTTCTGAGATCTCTTCTGTCCTGAAAATTGCAGAAAATAAGGTGACTGTTAAGATCTGTCAGGACAGCAGCCTCATTTTGATGACCAAAATGCTATTGTTTTGGAACGAAATTTACTGTTTCTTCTCTAGTGCTGGATTATAGATGCTTGTCAGGCAGGGAACCACTCTCTGCTCTCTTTTGAGCTGCTACCAGCACATAACAGAATTAGGGCATCTAAGCCAAATGGTCTCTGCATATCATGTTGCCTAACCCAGCCAGGAGATTCAGTCAACACTTGAGCTTGTGGAGAAAAATTTCTCCTGGATCTTTGGGTCTCGGTACATAATAGATCCATATCACTTGTCTGGGAAACCAGCTGCCTGTCTTCTACAAAGCTGCACACTCATTACAGCTCTGCTGCTTGTCTTACCTGCTCCAAAGCCATGAAAATCCCTAGGCTGTAGTGAGCCCCAGTTCCTTTACCAGAGCACCATTCCTCCTAGTTCCCCGGTGTCAGTAAAAAACATGTCTGCATGCCTTCCTCCAACCTCTTGTCATAATAGGAGCATTTCACAGGGCATTCAGGGATATAAATAAAACTCAATTTTGTCAAACACTGTGGAGAAGCCCTGAGGTATCCTTCTCCTTGTGCCCAAATCCCTGAGGATTTTGATCATTGTCTCCAAGATTTTCCAGCAGTCAAAGACTGTGGCACGAAGAAACATCCATACTTCTCATGAGTCAGTTGCAGATAACAGGGATAGAGAAATATGCTGCACTAGCAGTGCTAATACTAGGTGCTTACACTGAGAAGAACTGGAATTGGCAAACTTTTGCAGAAGAAAGGCTTCTGTGACAGTCAAGGTGTTAAATACCAGATTTACAAAGAAAGACATTGTATAGGTGAGTCTTGATAACATTCAGACTCCGGGAGGAAACATTTGTTTTATAAACTGACATGATTTTCATTGCTGCAGGAGAGATCCTGTTATTTTCCAGACTCCTCTAATATCCCAGAGAACCACATGAAGTAATTTCGATTTTGTGGTGATGCTGATTTCAGGTTTTTTTATCTTCCCAAAAATATGTCTGCTAAGCTCTGACATCCTCTTGGTGTGCAGTTTCTTAGCATCACTGCACAGCGTTACGAGAGGGAAGCACTGGAGTTACCACTGGCACCTATTCTCACTCTCTCTTCAACTTCTCTTTAGTTTGGACAAACTTTTGTTATGCCCAATATTAAACTGCACTGAATCCTACACTTGGCCAATTCCACTATCCTCTCTCATGCATTTTCAAAAGTACAATCACAGCTGGCCAGTCTTTAAAATCTTAAATTGCTTGCATAGATTATATACTGCACACAGTAAATTTAGTGTACAAGTATTCAATCCTGTCAGCAGAAACCAGCAACTTGGGCTTGGAATACCACAAAACAGCCAAGATGCCAATGCCATTAAAGGAAACCACAGTGCTAGAACAGAGATCCCAGCCAGGGTGACTGCAGCCAAAGAAATGTATGTATGTGGTGGATTCAGAAACACCGTTCACAAATACCAGCCTTTCTTCACCAGCACTGATGGCTTCCTGACCCCACAGATAAATTGCAGACCAGGTTTAAGAATGGGACATGTAGAAAACACAGGGAATTGTGTCTTTCAGAGTTTGTTTCCTGGCCATTTCCACCAAGGAGCAGGTTCTGCCTACCTCTTACCTGTGACCTGGGAGTGAGCATCATGCCACTTTCTAAGCCACATGAAAGGCACTAGGACAGTATGAAGGGCTCAAGACAAACTGAAAATCAACAGATCAATATTTAGCAGTAGGAATCAGCAGAGTGGAAGAACTGGCTGCTCTAAACTGCAGTACAAATGCATTGCCACCTCCGCTGGCAGTTGATAAAAGCAGCAGTGGTGGCTACTGCAAGCAGCAAGGTAAAGCTCTGCTCCCCATCTAAACCACCTAAGGCCCCACTAAACCTTTACAGCACCCAAATCGCACTCTCAGCTTGCTGATGTCTCTCAGCTCTGTACTCTTGTTCTTTCCCAAAACTTGCAGTAAGCTCTCCCTCTGAACCAAGGCTATCCTAACAGCAGAAGTGAGTTTTGTCATCTTTGGATATCATCCTAAGGTAGTTGATGTCATTCATGCCTGCAGTGCTGAAGAACCTTCCAAAAGTTGCTCCCCAGAAAACACTAAGACAGTGTTTTCCTCTGCTGAAGGACTGAAAGAAATATCTACTGAATTCCCCCTGCAAACTGTGTGTGTTCTGGGGAAGGAGTGCTTGCACAGAATCCCTTAGTCATACTCTCCTGCAGGAGCTCTGCTCTGCACGGCAAGGAATCTTTTTGCCTGTGTGTGCACCCCCAAATTCAGGCAGTACAGCTCCCATATCAAAAGCATTTTGCAAGAGCAGAGAGCTGAACACTTCACTTTTTCAGCCAATGCTCTATTCACTAGATTTCACCGTATCTTATGCGACAACTGTTTAAATAAATTCCAACCCAAACATTAAATTGCAGTGAACAGAAAGAATTCCTTTGTAACAGTTGAAACTTTATTTCAGTATTCAGAAAAATACACCTGAAGTAAATGTAAAAAATATATCAACATCATTCTGAAAATTCCCAAACCAGCCTTTCATTGTTTTCTCCATTTTCCCCCATTATTTTTATGACATGTCGGCAGATTTTGTGGAAAGTCAAGAAAAACAGTATTTTGACAGGTCTTGCTTACACTAAAGTCTTTTTTTTTCATACATTCTAACTGTTGTCTGCTGATTTCAGTAAGGACTCTGTTGTTAATCTCACTGGAGACATCTTTCGAGGCCAAACATTTATAATGCATACTCATTCAGCTGTTATTTAAAGAATCGCTTTGTGGTTTTGAAAAATACTAAAGCTACCACATTCCTGCTATGTGATGGACTAGGCTTGAAAGAAGGACTGCTTCCAAGTGACATCAGACATAAGGCTTACAGATTATCACCTGATATAAGTAATTGCATTGGAAAACTACTACTACTACTATAATTGAGTCATCCAGTTGCAACTGTTGTTGGAGTTACTTCCTCTGCCTGGTCCAGGAGGGAGAGGTAGATGAGCAGTCAGAGCCTTGTACTGGAAACACTCCTAGCATGGGAAACTGCAGTACTGCTGTTACATTTTTCAGAAATTAGAGCTAATTCTCAGGGAAAAGATGTCATTTAAAGATTCAGGGAAATTTATGAATCCAGAGGAGACTGTCAAAATGAGTATGTCTGAATCAGCCGGCATTAGGACAAATATTTCATTGGCTTGCAGCTTTCCTGACTTGTTTATAATTTCTAGAAGATAAATACATAAGAGTCTAGCAACGGAAAATTGTTAGGAATTTTTTTTTTTTTTATGACATCCTGCTTGGGCATTTGCTTACCATTTCCAGGTGTAAGGATCAAAGCAAATGATAATCACAAACACACTGAATCTGATGGTCTACTTTGAAAATTCAAAGTAGCATCAGTTATCCAAGTTAGTCAACTGATCAGCACATTGCAAACAGTATTACTTGAGTAGACTAGATAAAGCTCTTTTACAGTTCTTACAGCCTTACCAAGAAGCTGGACGGTCTATCAGGACAACAAATTTGTCTTGCCAAGCTCTGCAACACAAGCATAACCTTAGCCTTTCAAAGTACATGAAGCCTTATGAAAGCAGTTAATTATAAATAGCACTGAATGGAAGCTTAAAAAGGGAAGGCCATGTTCCCTCCATCTGAACATTAAAACCCTTCAAGATCAGTCTGCCCTAGATAGAAGTGGCTGCATTCAGCTGTATGGTATCTGTATTACAAAATGTTCTTTGAAATGATCAGGTGGTAAAAGGAGCTTGACTTGTACTTTACCAAAGAGGAGGAGTTAGATACAATGCCTTTTCTAAGTGCTCAGCTAATAGCACAATCATGTTTGATATAGCTATTTGACCTCAGGAATATCTAGCTGTGAGTTCTTATCTCACCAGAGATGAGCATCAAGGAAAGGACAAAGTCCATAAAGTATGCGGTATAAGGCCTGTAGCCATTCAAAAACATATGCTGGACTTTCCTGTATGCCAGGAACCATGATCTGCTTGGCAGGATTTATCGCAACCACCTTATTTTAAACTAATATTCAGTCCCAAACATAAAGAAATCAAAACTTGCAAGCTTGCAAATTGATGCTGGCCTGAATTGTTTTGTTCTTCCCTGAAAGGCAGCAACTAGCAGACAGCCATGCCAAGCCCAACTCCAGACCTGTCCTTGAAGAAATGTCTTTGCTTCCCTCCAGGCATTATTTTGTCCTATGGCTCTTCTTTCTGTCCATGTTAACCCTGTAGATGTTAGCTGTTTCTCACAGCATTAAGCTGACAAAGATAAACCCTCTGAACCGAAACCCCCTCCAAATGTTTGTGCAATGCAAAACACCACCAGCCACACAGACCGATGAGGCTGCCTGTCATCAGCTGTGCAGCAAAATCAAACTGCTGTTTGAGCACAAAGCTGGTGTTTGAGCACCTTTGTGAGAAGAGGAGATTGAACCCAGCTCAGCTCAGCCCAGGAAAGTACCCTCAAGTATGCCTTGGGTGAGCCAAAGAAAGAAAGAAGCTTCTGTTCTTGCTCTCTGTGGAGAGAGGAGATGGGTATTGACATGGTCACTTGCAACTAAATATATTACCTAGGGCTGAATAATTATTTTTGTTGAATTTGAGGAAGGAAAGGCACTTTTATGATTTATTTGAAACCCAAAAATGTGTAATTTCTCTTCAGCTTACTCTTTATGCTATGTTTTTAAAGGTAGTTGAGGTCTACTTTAGAGCTTATATTGATTTGGGTGTGCTGCATAAGTAGAATGCTTAGGAATTCTTAGACTGTTTCAATTTTCAGATGCAAAACCAGTCCTTCTACCTTTAAAAACACAGGAGTAGCTACTTTCCAGCATAAGCCTGTGCTTTAGGAAGCATGCCAGATCTTTTCAGATACCAATCAAGGGAAAATCAGCTGAAAGCTCCATTGCACTTTGTCCGAAGGGTTAACCACCACTGTTTGACACAGCCTGAAGGAGTATCTGAATGTTCTCAAGGCTATTGCAAAAAGGCAACCCATGAAGTCCATTGCTTGTACAACTTAACCTACAAGGAGCTCCAGATCAAACTATGCATGTTGCTGGATGTTGATAGGCTCAGACACATTGGCAAGGATATAATGAGAAAATAGTAGTACTGACATGTTTTGCAAGCCCATTTTTGCAACTTCTGCTCATATTTAATAGAAAATTCTGCAACTCCTCTCTTATAGCCTGATCGGAGAGACAACTAAAACTATAAAAGACTGTACTGACTAATGTCTTGAGGGCACAGATGAGCATCAGTTCTGCTCAGGCATGCACGCATTGCAGAACCAGAACTCTAGGTCTTGTATCACATTCGCTGTTTATCTCATGATCAAAATTGTAGTATACCTTTGTCATTAAAATTCCAGCACCATATTCATCTGGTACGAACTCAAACAATAAAGAAGGTGCCCTGGAATTAATGTAGCCCTCTGGTGAAAATCAGACTGATAGGACTTGATGAAGCACAAGAGTAATCCATTCTTCTTCAAGTCTCACTGTCATTTCAAGGTCTACCTACAATTGTTACATAGGATGTCTTTTAGGTTGGATGAAGTTTATAAGAGATTAATAAGTATCTATTGATTGTATCTGAGTAAAGGCAACTGCAGTATACTCATCCAATTCTTTTTGGTGACACATGGATTTTGTGACAATATATGTTGACCAATATAATCAATTTTCTTAAACTAGGATAGAAATAGCTAACAGTTTGTATTCCCTGTATTTTGCCATTAGAGGCCTGATATTGGAAAATGCCTTGAATAAAATCTGCAAGAGAGAAAGGACTATTAAAAGCAAACCCATGAACAAAGGAACCAATGTAACAGAAGAATATCCAATTCAGTCCTTTTTTTTTTTTTTTTTTTTTGTCAGCTCCTAAATTGCCTGTATTCATTCCTTTTTCCACCCTGTTTCTCATAGAATGCTGTGAGCATACAGTCAAAACCATTATGAGGCAACTCCAGGATACTCTAGGCTACTTCTGCTGAGGTCCTTAACACCATCCGGACTGAAGATGTTTGCGTCACCAAAGGCATGTAAGAATTTACAGATGCCTACAATTTACTGTGACTAAATAGTGGTGACTGAAAATGACAGTGGTAATGATATCCTGGCAATCAGAGCAGAGAATGAGTCACATGCTGGTTTTCAAATGGAACAAAGAAAACCAATTGTATTTCAACTCTGCAGATGTCGGAAATTGCATTGGGGTAAATCAGTGTAAGAGACTCATTTATTTTTTTGTGGTTTATTGATACCTCTGGAAAGTACAAGCTTAAGCAAAAACTGAAGAGTAAAATCCAGAAACAAAATTATTTTGGATACTAGAGTTATTTCCATTTCAGACATTTCTCTCCTAAATCCAAATAAATCTGAAAATTATAATACTTTCAAATATAAACATTTTGGCAATTACTTTATGAAAAGGCAACTATATTCTAATTATATTATTGGTGTATTAGGAATGGGAAATATGCAAAACTTTGCACAGTATCAAGAAACCTGCATGTTCAGAAAAGGTGAATTTGAAGGCTTTTGTACAGCTTCACCGCTGGGACCTATGTAATATATTAAGATTCTCTGTGACTCACAAATAAATACTCCTGTTGTGATCAGTTGGATTCAAAAGTAATGCTATGCCTCAAATATAATGTTTGGGGGGCTTATGAAGTAGCACTTTGGCTCAAGGGAGACTGACTTCATTTATGAGTGTTTCTGTAGGCAGAAGTTATTAACTTCTGTTTTCCATAAAGTCAAATAAACCAAAATGTAGAGAAGAACTTATGGAAAAAAAGCTTTGTACAGGTAATGGTCTGAAGAGTCCATATCACAGAAATGGCAAGACAAAAACAGCCTCAGCTCCAAAAAGTAATATCTTGTGCTGTTTAGTTTTCAGATCTCTTATTCAGCTACGACAATATCATCAGAAATAGTAGCTCTCACACACGTATCATAAGTGCATGTTAGGAATTGCAGTTGAAACCATTTCAGGGATCTGTTTGTAATGCACAAGTGTCTGTCTAACCTATTCCATTATCTCTGGGATTGCAACAGTATTACCGATACTTCAAAAACATTTCATAATAATATTCTGCAGAAACAGCAAAAATGCTTGCCAAGCCTGTTCAGGCTCTGAAGAGCAAATTCTTCCCCCATCTGCTTCTCTAAAGACACTACTGTCTCACAGATGATCTAAATATCTTGAATAGGATTTTATAAAAAAATGAAATGTATTATCAGCAATTGCAATTCACACTCTCAAATATGTCAGTATTTTACAAGTAAGCCTCACTGATGATGTGTACATGGCATTTAACAGAATGCACCAATGCAAGGCAAAACTGAATGACTGGTACCAGTCCTGCAAGAACTGATTCGCTGTCTTGAGAGGTAAACTCTTGTAGACCTCACCTGTAGTGCCACAGTTGTGGGTCTATGAGACCTCACAGTGAAAGCCTGCTATGCAGTTAAGCAGTGCATACTTGCATCAGCAGGATCCTCCCGCAGTAGTAAGAAAATCCTCTGGGAAGAGGGCCTGGAGAATAGGCTGCAAATCTCTCTAACGACTGTCATGCTGCTAAATTCTGCCCTTGGGCAAACACACTCTCTGCTGAAGCCAGGAGGACTTTTTTTAAGGGACTGGCACTTCATATTGCTGTAAAAATCAAATCCAGGTTGGCTTCCTGAGTTCTGAAGAAGAATGTCTTTAGAAAATTTCCTGTAAATGTTTAATCATTTCATCCTGGATAGCATTTAATTAGCAATCTAATTAACTTTTTCATATTTTTTGTCAATGCATCTAGCTGCCCCCACCCCCGTTTCATTTTTCAATCACATTGGTATTTTTAAGCTTTTTAGATGTTCCTAAACTTGTCAGGGTACAGCCAAATTCTCAACTAGATTTTAAAAGGGATTATGCATGCGCACACAACCTTTTAAATCCTCATTATTTAAGAATCTGCTTTAAACCCTTCTAGAGTTTTTATTACAGACTTTATATTCTACAGGAAAAAGTGACAAAGAGCAAAGGAAAGATATTTCTTACCTTTCTTTTTTTCAGAGAATTTAGTTAAGATGTTTAATAAAATATTTTCCCTCAGCTTTAGTCAATGAATATTAACAAAAAGCACAAGAAAGGGGAAAGATAAATATTCAGGAAGAGAAGCACAGGAAAGAAAAATGTAGGTCAGTGAAAATGGCTGCATATTTCCAAACACAATGAAATACACACATTCATTTACATCCATGTTCTCAAATCAAAACCTGAACTGAACTTCTGGAATTTGAAGTTAATTTCCCAGTACACTCAATCCTTCATTGAGCTAGCACTCCTTCACTGTTAATTGGAACAAGCAATTTTCATTACTCTATGCAGAATGACTTCTTTATCAAGTTCCCAGATTTGATATTCCTGCAGATTATACAAGTATCTACAGCAGCTTCACTCAGAAGGTAGTCCACATTTCTGGTGTTATCTTCCTCTTCATATAACAACTTCCATCTAATTATTGGTTCATAACAAAGAAAATCCCCTTGCTTTTCTGGGAGGTAAAGCTATTTTCAGACCATATTTATTCTCCTCTGAGATGTACACAGATTCAATAACAAGAATGCCACTAACACTGCTGTGGTTTAGGAAGGGGTCAGTTTTGCACTGCTGGCTCTTTTGCTTAATGTGTCTTGTTTGTACAGTTCCATTTAAACATAAGAAGGAACTTCATTACACTGAGAGTGGTGGAGCACTGGAACAGTCTGCCCACAGAGGTGGTAGAGTCTCTATCTCTGGAGTCATTTGAAACCTGCCTGAATGGTGTCCTGTGCAGTCTGCCCTAGGTGAACCTGCTGTAGCACTGGGGTTGGACTAGATGATCTCCAGAGGCCCCTTCTGACTCCTGTGATTCTGTGATTCTGCTACTCTTTTGAGAGAATTCACCTCTTCTCAGGCACAAGTTGCTGAAGTTTTTCAAAGTAACTAGCAACTCTCAGAAAAACATGGAAAGGCAGAAATTCTGCAGTTAAATAATTTTAATAGACTCCAGAGGTGTTTAAGTGGATTTAATTAATTGGTATTTAAACAGCTTAATGTCTGGCATTTAAAATGAGCCAATGCATAGATAACCTAGAATGTCCTCCCCCACTTTTATCTTTTAGTAGAAAGGAGAAATTTTTTAAAATCTGTTATTCACTTGCATATCAGCACAGAACAAATATCTGAGAACTTCAGGCATCTGCTACCAGTTTTCCTTCCATGTTCTGAGGGTTTGTCTATGCTAAAGGCAAATTATTTTGAGAATGTTCGTATTGACAAGAGATGCTGCATCATTAGATGCCTAATGATAGACAGCAAGAGACCAATAAGTACAACATCCTTCTCATTAATCATAAAATCCCTAAAGAAAGCGATATTTGCAATGTTAGCATGCTCTGCTCATGCTCATTTTATTCCCACCAATAGCCCATCCTTAGCCACTGATGAGTGTACAGTTCAGTACAGACTTTCCAAAATAGTTTGGTTTAATTATTTAGGTTTAAATACTAAAGTAACTTGCAACTGTAAACGTGGAAGAATAGATCTGGGAAGAAAATAAAATGCAGGATTAATCACAAATCCTGTGTTGCTGCCATTCAGGGTCTATATTGATCCAATGTTTGATTGAAAAAAAAAAAAAAAAAAAAGAAAGAAGAAGGCTATGGGGCTGGTAATTAATGCAGGGTATTGAGAATTTTATATTATCAATAAACAAAATGATGTGTGTTAGTTTTCCAGTCCAGTTTGACTGACCTACTGTTTTTTGGTGCTCTAAGTAGAAAGACTTTGGGACTCAAAGTGATGAAGCAGTTTCTTAATGGAGTAATTCAAGGGAACAGATTGACGAGTCTCTGCTTTACTCCAAAATGCTTTAGTAAAACCCAGCCACTGGGGTGATCAAATCAGGTCTCCAGTAGAACGCCTGAAGAGTGACTGTCATGTATACTCTATATATAACATAATATTTTCTAGTTCCTATATTGATCCCAAATGGAAACGTACTGCTCAGGAAAATTACTCAGTGCCTAGAGGCTGGATAAAAGAACACTAATTTCTGCATGACAGAGGGATGAAAATTAGTTTACTTGCTTTTCAAGGTTTTAGGAACCAGATCCAGAGTTTTGAAATGCATAGGGACATGACCCATTGGCCTCAGTGGTTTCTGATCTGGCCTTTTGTGCTGGTGTTTAAATAGACAACACAGAATGACCAATCCTACATCAACTTTCCTGGCAATACCATTGTGCAGAAATGCGGTGTGAGCACTGCTGTATTTTCTGTTTCCAGACAGAAGGTAGGCAAATGTTCCTCAATCCACAACATCCTTGATCTAAAAAGAGGTCTGCTATCTCATTGCAATTTAGATGCCCTTCATCTTTTTGACAGTCTTTGTTCTCTTGGATATTACTGTATTGCATGAGCTATTTGCAAGCCCCACAATGATAAGCAGCACTGAGAGGAAAGAATGGAGTCAGCATCACTGGGTCTGCTTAGTAACAAGCCAGAATACATTCTGAATGTAAATCATGTTCTTAAATCTGCAGAACACATTAAAAAAGAAGGGAGCACAGGAGGAAGAAGCTAGCCCAGTCAGATCAAGATCACTTTTCCTAACATTTCAAGGCTTTGTTCATTACAGGGGGTTTTACATCTAGAGACTAATTAAGTTATCTGAAAAAAAGAGATGTCAAACACTCTGCAGCAACAAAATCTGGCAGTAGCATACTTCCCTCCTCATTAGTTCTTGGAGCTTGAAGAATCTGGTTTCTGTTTCAATGCTTTCAAAGACAATTTTTTATTTACACTATTTCACTGATAATTATCTTATGCAGCAACTTTTATATGAGTGCTTGCTGGATGATTATGCTCCAGATGTCTATTAAAGATGATGAATATATTTTAGTATTAACATTCTGTAACAGGTAAAACAGTTGCAAATGGACAGATGGTCGCTTGTAATTACTATTTTTGTTAATTATTTATAGTTTTGTATTGTCTAGTAATCCAAAAAGATGAGAATACTGTTACGTGAGGTGCTGTTTTTCCCAATGAAAGAGATATCTCTGACCAAGGCAAGAACAATTTGATAGGTAAGAGGGAGAGAAAAGAAGATTTATTATCTGTTATTGTATGGATAAGATGCTGAGTAATAAAAATTGGAAGACCTTGGTTACAGTTTTACTAGCAAACTTAAATGTACCAGGATTTAGCTCTTGGATCTGAAATAAAATGCATGTGGGTTTTTTGTCCCAACTCAAACATTCTTAACCTCCAAAACAAGATGTCTGAGTCAAAATATCTGGCTCATACTGACTTTCAAATTATGCCCAGAAATTATCTGGGAGTGTGATAGCTGGTTTAGGAAAAACAAACAAACAAACAAAAACCTCAAAAAATGTTTTAAGAACTAACCTAATGTCTGAAAGCAAAGCAGTTGAACTGTAGTGCCCCAGTGTTGTCTAATTTATACCTACAGCTGTAGCAGCATTTTAGCACAGGATTTGACACCACTGACACATGCCAACAGACAATGTAACTGTGCATTTACATGGTCTTGATCCATGGGAAATACCACAAAAATACTTATCCCACCATCTAAGGGAGTACTGGTAGAGCAGATAATGTAACCAGACCTTCACCTTCTATCTGATGTTAGCAACAGCACTGAAATCAGTGCATACTTGTGCTTTGTTGCAGAATATTTCTGAGAAGCAGCATTAGAGCAGTGAACAACCCGCTGCCAGGAGTATGTTTAAAAGAGAAGCATAGCAGAACACCTGTGAAGTGAAAGTGCAGCTGGAAACAGAGAAAAAGGAAAACAAAGACACAGAGAAAGGTAGGTGCCTGCTAACCAGAAGTTTCTCAGAGAACTGCAAAGTCATTTGTTATTGTACAATAACCAATTATTGTATTCCACATATAATCTCCTATACCAATTGCCTTGTAGTATTTGCAAACACCCCCCCGGCTGGCAGACTATAAAAGGAGCTACAAGACCGCAAATAAACGGAACTTGCTTTATCACTCACATTGGGTCGGCTGCTTGCTTCCCCCGTGTCATCAGTGCTTCTAAATATGAGAAGATCCCTCATGCATGTTTGCTAAGGCTGAATACACAAACTTTGTTGAAGAAGTACTTTTTAAAAGTTACATTTGGAAAAATATGTGGGCTTTATTGAGACACTGGAGATGGACCAGGTTATATTACCTGTCCATTCCTACAATAGCTGCATTCAAAATATTTTAAGAATTAATTTTTGAGATGTCAACAAAAGGACATTCTTTTATCCTTTTTTGCAACTTAAATTAGTAATGGAAAGAATATCCCCAAGGTTGGAGATCTCACACCTTCTGCAGGGACCTGAGCAAAGGCTGTGATCACCCTGATGTTTAAAAAAAACAACCAACCAACCAAACAAAAAACTTCTCTGCATTGAGTTTGAATTCCCCATCTTGTCACTGTTTACTTCTTTAAAATTTTCTTGGTTTTCTCTGCATCCTCCAGAGAGATGTAGCCAGCAATAAGATCACCCCTGAAGCTTTCTTGGGGTTTTTTTTCCAGGATGAATAAACTCAGTTTCCTCAGCAGCTTCTTATATGTGATATTGTCCTACCCTTTCATCCATCTTTGGGGCTCAACTACACTGACTCCATCCAGTGAGTCTATTTCCACTGGATTGATTCCAGTATGTCAACGTATTTCTTGCACTGGGGAGCCTAACCCCAGGATGTTGTTCTCTAAATTCATATGGCAAGTGCTGGCTTGCAATGTGTATCTGAAGATAAGGATTACTTCACATAGTCTGAATTCCTGCTAATGCAGCCCTGGGGAGTGTTTGCCTTCTTTATCACAACAGCACATTGCTGGTCCGTGGTCAGCTTTCTGTCCACTAGGACTCTCAGATGGTCTTCTTCAAATCAGCTTTCTAGATGACCAGCCTCCAGCTGTTACTGGTGCATGGGGTTACTTTGTACCAGTGCAGGACTTTGCTTTTGCTGCTACTGAACTGCGTTACGCTCCTGTCAGCCTAAATCTCCAGCCTGACAAGGTTTCCTTGAATAGAAAATACCTTCTGCAAACTTACTGAGAGAGAACTCTGGCATGCCATCTAACTGATTAATAAAGGTGTTAATCAGTAACTATTGGCTTCAGTATTGATCCCTTAGGGATGTCACCAGCAACTAGCCATCAGCTGGGCTTAGCGCTCTGAATTTACCTGCTGTTTAATGTTTTTTCCTTTTCTATTTAGGTCATTTCTGTTCTGAATTAAGAAAGAATGAAAAGAAAGGATACATTTTGTGATAGTACTGTGACATATGAAAAAAAAATTGTAAAAAATATGTCCATAATAATTACTGGCAACTCCTGAACTGAAGAAGAAAATTGTATTAATGATGTTTGTGTCACATTCTGTTTCCAGTGCCTCAGCTGTTAGGTCAACCTTGGATTAAATACACAGCAGGTAATTTTCTACTTATGGTGGTAAAATTTTAAGTAAAATCGATTTCTTAATCTTATTGACAATACCAGTATGTTGTAGCTATTGAAATATCTATTACTAGGCTATAACTAGCCTATAACTATTTCTGTAACTTCCTTCAACTCAGACTGAACAGAGTTTACTGAAGTAAGCTAAAGTCAATTGAGTAGGATGTTCCATTTCTCTGTCTATATTCCTCTGAATGTTGCTTTCTGTTAAAAATAAACTCAATGTATGTGCAGTCAGGATGAGGATGTCAGAGCAGTTCTGTAAATACAGAGGCACTATTGCTTCTGAACTTACTATTTCCTTATGCTGAACCATAAGAGAAAAACATCCCACTGAGTTCCTCTATAACCTTCAGAAAAGTATCTGGACAGAACAAAACTGATAACAAAAGCCCAGGAAATATTCAGACATATTCCTAAATATATCAACAAGGTGGATACTTGCAAGCCATAAAGTTAACTACATCTGTGTGTTATTTTAGTATCTAGGCTCTAAGGGATGGATATACAAATCTCTCCACCACCTTAAAAGCTCTGCCTGTGGCACAAATCACAACCTAATTATAAACTCAGTATAAAACTGAGGTGCAAATAAGTCTGCATTGCTCCAATGACAGCAGCTAAGAGAAACCATAAGCAGTAGCAGTGGTGCTGCAGATAGCAGGTCCCTTGTTAAGACACCATCACTTGATTGTATTTGATACTATGGCATTCCCCTTGTATCTGTCCTCTGTCACTTCTCCGGATCAACACCAGAAACCTGCAAGTAGCAACCTAATATTCCACTAATGCCAAAAATTTTATTTTAGCAGCCTGTACATTGTCCTTTCAGCAGCTTGTACATTGTCCTGTGGCTTCCCCCCATTTATATTCTCTGTTGTCACTGAATGAAGATATTAGGGTGTGTCTTTTGGAATAGGACATCTGACTACAGTACTTTTTTACAGATGAAATAAAGGAGTATCAGCCATATCACACTTCTGCCTGTGTGAGCTCCTTTTAAGTGAACTCTGTTACAGATTCCAAAGGTCACTTTCCTATCTGTCTTGCCTCTTAACACTTTTCCTTTCCTCCTGCAGTGTTCTGTCACTTCTGTTTCATTCCTCATTTCTTAGATTTCTTCTAGAAGCATTGTCCATCCAGGTAGAGAAATGCAGTCAGTGTTGTCTGTACTATCAGTTTTAATTCATCTTTAATGCTTACGCAATTCATTCCTCTAACTAGTTAGCTTAAATGTCTGATTTTGTTCGGATCAAAGACCTTCCTGAAATTAATTCCCATACTTAATGATCCTACTTAATTTTCTTTTGACTTTGTAATTAACAGACCTCTAAAAGCTGATCTCTTTACTCAGGCTGACAATTTAAATGTATATGCATGTGCAGTATGTACACAGAAACACATAAACTCAGATATATATTTCTAAAACAGAAGCGTATCAATGTTACCATACTCCGCTCTGGTGAGACCCCACCTGCAGTACTGTGTTTGGCTCTGGTGTTCTCATCATAAGAAAGACATTAATTTGTCTGAGGTTGGGTCTGAAGATGACAAATGGACACAAAGTTGATCAGAGGGCTGGAATACTGCCCTTACAAAGAACGACTGAGAGAGCTGGAGTTGTTCAGCCTGGAGAAGAGAAGGCTCTGGAGAGACCTAATTGAGGCCTTTCAGTAGCTAAAGTGTGCTTATAAGAGAGTAACAAGCTTTTTAGAAGGGCCTGCTTCAACAGGTCAAGGAGAAATGGTTTTAAACTGAAAGATGATAGATTTAGACTAGATACATGGAATAATTTTTTTTAGAGTGTGGGTTGTGAAATGCTGGTACAGGTTGCCCATAGAGGTGGTAAATACCTCATCCCTGGAAACATTCAAGGTCAGGTTAGACAGGGCTCTGGGCAACCTGATCTAGTTGAATTTTGATCACTGCAGGGGACTTGGACTTGATGGCCTTTAAAGGTCCCTTCCAACCCAAACCATTCCGTGATTCTATGAAAACACTGCCTGAACACAGCAGGGTTAGAAGTACACCATTCTAGATCCATATCAGTTGGAGAGGTTATTTTTAAAATAACTGTTTTGATTTTAAATTGTGGGTGATGTGGCACCTTTGCCTACTTTATTACTGTCTGGCCAGTGACTGAAGCATTTCTACAAGTTGTTCCTTTAGCCAGACTGCAGGTTGTGGGTATGGGAGCAGAGCGTGCACAGGGTGTCCCCATGAGCTGTGCAGCTGTGTGATGAAGAACATAAAACCACAGTAAGGCTTGTCTCTGCACTGTCTTATTTACTTCTTACACATTTTGGGGTTTTGAATTCAAGAATGGTATTAAGTAAAATATATCAATAATTGTTCCTTAGTCCTTTCTTAGGTCTAACCTTGACAATCAAAAGTAACCAATCTTTTCAAACTTCAGTGGGTCTTTTTTAACACAAACACACTTGATGATTTGGTTGTTTTTAGGATTAGGCCTTCTGGCTGTCTACTGGAGATTCCCTAATATTATGGGAAGTTTTGAATTCTCCAGGTAGAACAGATTTATGAATTGAAGTAGGATCACAATTTAGCATCACACACAAGACAACATGATTGCTTAGACATATTAGAGATATGCTCATGACAGAAGGAGGAGTAAAATCACAGTGAGAAATAACACACAGGAAGCTGGAAGAGTCATATATCAAGATAGCTTTAGATTGCAGTCCATATCCTGCACAGAATAACACCAGGGATGATGCTGTGTATATATACTTAAAAGTGGAACTAGGCTGAGGATAAGAAAAGCATATGCTTTTGGAAATTAAGGCTTTTTTTAGATATATCAGTCTTAGTAATCAAACACCAACAAATCTGCCACCACTTGATACAAATTTCAGAAAGGTCATGTCCATCTCTGTGAAGGATAGATTTATTTACGGTTGATAAGTACCGAGCTCACCCACCTATAGAAGGGAAGTAAACGTTGTGCCCACTTTTCACAGCCTGTATTGGACCACCAAGTAAGTGAGTTCACTCACTTCTTTCCTTACCACCACACTGGTGAGTGATATTTGCCTACTAACAATATATGTTTGCTTGCAGTTGCTGCTGGGAGGCAGAATACTGCTAAAAAATGATATTATTGATGGAAATAAGCATGCCTATGCTCCCATGTGGGTACTTTGCCATTTTTTACAGCAAGATCCCTTACTAACTTTCTCTATTAGTGGAAGGGTTTTACCTCTGCATGTAGCTAGCGTGTTACACAATGCTGATAAAAGAAACTGGTGCCAGTAGAATTCTGTACAATGTTTAGACAAAGCAAGGAAAGAGAAGGGCAGTTAAATAAGATGCTTAAGCTGTTAAATGTTTACATTCTAAATATTTATCTTTGGAAACTAGACACACTGCTGTTCCCTGAATGTCGTCAGGTATTAATTGCACTGTGATTGTAAGCACGGTTCTGTTGTTTCCAAAACATTTTGGGCTTTAAAGGCTGAAAACAGTTGACAAGCAATACAAATTTATTATCAAATAGCTTTTTCAGCAGACAGTTTTCTTTAATAACTTTTTCCTTGAAAGGATTTGAAATTGCACCATTTTATATCATGAAGCTACCATCTCGGAGATGAATTTGAATCACTGAGGATGAAGAAGACTCCAGCAAGTTTTCAGGTACCGAAACTTACAGATCAGCTTTATTTTCTCCAGGCTAAAGAAGATTGGTTCTCTTAGCCACTCCTCATGAGACTTGCACTCTATACCCTTCACTAGCTTTGTTGCTCTTCTTTACATGCAGTGTCCACACGCAGCTGTGGGCACCACAAATGAAGCAACAATTCTGTGCTACAGGTCTTAGAGGGACAACTACAGTAAGGGATGAGAGTGAAATAACAGGGAAAAGAGGTTGAAATGAGGGCCAAGTGCTGAATCTCCTGCTCAGCACAAGCTTCTCAGATCTCTAGAGTAAAAGGGAAGAAAGCCAAATGTCAAGCTGATGCATCTTTTTTTTCTGATAGCGAGTTCCCCATAATCCTTAACTTATATCCTTAGCCCATTCACTTAACTAACTTTCAGGACTTACAGAGGACAACTACATCTTTTAATGACCTTTCAGCTGGAAAAGCAGTTTGTAGCATGCAAGTTAATCACTCACATCTCAGCCATGTAATTCTGTAGAAAGCAGACATGTCCCTGAAAGCTGTGTAAGTTGACAGCACCTGGAAATCTGACTCTTCCCTATCCTAGTTTTTAATTGAAGCGTTCTCAGCTGCATCTCTTTCCCTCTCTAAAACAACTACCCTTCTAATTAGTGTTTCACTTCTAAAGGATTTATTTGTAGAGGTGACATTGCTAATTAGAGAAATGCAATGTCAGTGGAGCAGGTATGCATTGCTGAGTGCTAAGTAAACAAGCTGTGTTTTGCAAAATTCCCAGACTCTCACATTTACACAAATACTTCTTTCGAAGATCTTGTTTGAATCTCCTCATCTTTCATCTTTATGAATGGAAAAAAAAAAAAAAATTAAATGTCTACTTAATTTCCAAAGCCTGTAAAATATTACCACTTGGTGGTTTTAAGCTTTTTATCCTATTTAAATTTTGAAAGAAAATTTTGTCATGGTGCTTTGTGGAAAATATTGGAAGCATTGACAAATGGTTCAATGAGCAAGTACAATTCTTAAGTGTCTTGAAAGACGGAACTGACTACAAAAATGTGCGCGCAGCATTCCCATAAAAGACAAATCTATTGCTGCCTGCTGATAGTATCTGGTGGGTAGCTTTGCAGATAGAAATAGTTCCTGCAGTTTTCTTTCCTCTCTACCATGCTGCACAGCTCTTCACTTGGTGCTAAATTTGCCTATAATGATTTCGCTAGTATGTAATTACTATTCATGTGCACTCTCCATGCTTTGTCATCACTCCTAAGTAGTGAATAGAATCTCTTAAGCTAAGGAATAAAGTAAAAGGGATAAAATTGTGCTGTCATTTGGAGGTATGCCATGGTACATACAAAAGCTACTTGGTGCTGTCAGAAAATCTGGAAATCAAACCTTATTCCCATTCCCTCTCTTTATGCAGAATTGATTTTTCACAAGTCTCATACTCAAGTTTTTCAGCCCAAGTTTTTAAAATCATTAGAATGATTTTGGCATTGCTTCCAAGACGAGGTCAATAAAACTTCAAGATCTTACTCTGAAAGATTGTTTGGGGCTGTGAAAGCTGCTGTGTTTAACCTGTGTGTCGGGTTTCTGTGCGCTGTTAAAATAAAATCAGATCAGCTAACTGAAATCTCCTATTTCCATATAAAAGGGCACCTAGTACCACTGGAAACTGCTACACCTACTAAGGGTATAAGACCTGTTTCCGTGCTGAAATTCCAGCTAAAAACATACATGGTGCCCCAATTTGAAAAGCAATACATATTTGTGAAAAAATATAGGTATGGAAAGTTTAGATTTGATTAGATAAGCATTTTGAAATTTCAGACTTTTGGATCTCATTCAAAATATTAAAAAATACTTGTTTAAAAAAATGCTTTGAAAAAATTAGGATATAAACTCCACCAGAAAATTAAATTTCTGAATCTCATTTTAGCTGACCTTTATGAAAAAGACCAATTTTGCAGGTCCTTACATGGCAAGTTTTTGCATTAAAGAATCAGGACTCTTCTTGATCCTTCACTCAGCTACAACCATCCAGCCTGGGTAAATTTCTCAGCACAACTAGTACAGAAAAGACAGGCAGATGCAAACACCATGACATTACTCCCCAAAGGTATCTCAGACAGGAAGGCTGAACCATCCTCTCACATTGTCTGCAGAGGGAATCAGAATGAACAGATTGTAGTACACAGTCAATTTTTAGAAATCAAAAATTCAGAGTGATGAATGTCACTCAAAAACCCAAATTAATTGGAACCCTTCTATGAGTAAAACTGAGCCTAGACAAAGATCTACAGTATTAAGTCCACACTGTCTGTATTTTCCCTATTAAAACAAACCAAACAGACAAATAAAAGCCATAATTATCTTGAGGTTAGGGCCAGAGAGAAAATAGCATGGTATATTAAAAGAAATACTGACTTGTTCCCACTTGCAAGAACTGGTTCTGATACAGAGGATTTGCAGGAGAGAAAAGAAGTATCCAACACCTAAAAGATTTTCATTTTCTAGTGCAAGGAGGGAAGAAACACATCAGGATAAATCCTGGCATACTTCAGAGATTTCAGTTGTGATCTAGCAAGAGGAAGACAGATCTATCTCTTCATCTCCTGAAAGATGTTTTTTTGTTTCTGTTTAGCAAAAATTAAAAAATCTTTTTAATCTAACATTGAATTTGCTCTCAGATTAAAGTGGTATAGGAAATTTTTTATTAATATGTTCTGGGAAACTATCATGCAGGTAAAGCCTAATTAGAAATGTCTGGATACCATCTATGAACAGAAAACAAAGAACAGCATATCTGAAATATCTGGGGTTTTAAAATTAATATGACACTACTGATGTTTTAAAGTTCAAAGTGAGTAGGAACATCAGAGATAAAGGAAACGCCATATCTTATAAGTGAATGCTTTGTACAATCAGCAAATTTACAAAGCAGTTTTTGGCACTTTTTTTTCCCATCTCAAGGTTCACATCAACATAAGAAGAAACACTTTCAGTTGGCATCAAAATTGCACAAACTAACCTTTTGCTCAGACCTCCTAACTTTAATGTCTGTCTGTTGTTTGAAAACTTGATTCACCATGGTAACTGGACACTCATTCTGCACATCTGATGTATTCTGAGAATTTTTGGAATTAGATATAAAGAGCATCTTCACTGTAGAAAAAAAATCTGCAGACTGTTGATGTCCAGGAGAGGCCTCATGAGTGGTTAAATCCAGGGATTTGTAAGACTCATTAATCTGACTTCTTCATTACCAGACTTCTAGAGAAGAGAATTCAGCTTTATATTTGCAGTCACGTGGTCTTCAGCCTCATGCAGCCCCAGGCCTTACAAAATTAAAAACAGATCCTAAAAAATTGTGAATTCCATGCTGTTAAGTACTTCAGTCCATCAAGGGAAAAGAGAAGGTCAATTCAATATTTCAAGACAGAAAAACATATTTATTTCAAACCACTGCAAAGGATGGGTAAGTACTGAAACATTCAGTGAAGGGAAGTAAAAACAGCATTACAAAGTAATAAAAATATTGTGTTTGAGTTTGACTTTCATGCAATACAAGGGGAAAATCTGATATAGTCATTTTGAAATGAAGTAATAAGCATTTTGTCGTTCTTTTGCCAGCCTAGGGTACAATGATTTGAAGTTGCCAGGTCTTTTTTACTGAGTGAAATGTGAAAGAAATCAGACTTATTTCAGGATTTAAAGTCTTTTTTGTGTGTGTGTTTTCTAGAGGTTTCTTCAAACCCATTTCTACTGCAGACTCTCTTCAAAGGAGAAAATTTGGATTGAATTGCTTCTGGAAAGAGACTTTATCAACTGATGTTCATAATTACAAATGTATACAGCACAATGATCTTCAAGACAGCAGTGGGCTAAATCAAAACTATAGTATTTGGGCAGTACCATTTGCATATGACTCATCAGAAGTCTCTAGAATGTCCCCATTATACATCTTCTGTAGAAAATAGTAAAAATCCACATTATTAAATAAAACAGAATCACAGCATCAGCCAGGTTGGAAGAGACCTCCAAGATCATCCAGTCCAACTGATCACCCAGCCCTATCCAATCAACTAGACCATGGCACTAAGTGTCCCATCCAGTCTTTTCTTCAACACCTCCAGGGAAGACAACTCCACCACCTCCCTGAGCAGCCCATTCCAATGGAAAATCACTCTCTCTGTGAAGAACTTCCTCCTAATATTCAACCTATACCTCCCCTAGCAAAACTTGAGACTGTGTCCCCTCATTCTGTTCCTGGTTGCCTAGGAGAAGAGATTGACCCCCACCTGGCTACAACCTCCCTTTAGGTAGTTGTAGTCAGCAATGAGGTCACCCCTGAGCCTCCTCTTCTCCAGGCTAGACAACCCCAGCTCCCTCAGCCTCTCCTCATAGGGCTGTGCTCCAGGTCCCTCAGCAGCTTTGTCACCCCTTTCGGGACATGTTCCAGTATTTCAGCATCTCTCTAGAACTGGGGGGATCAGAACTGGACACAGTAGTCAAGCTAAGAAAGATGTGTACAAGTATAACATTGGGGACTACAATCCGCACATCAGGGCTAGCTTGCTTTGTCTTCCTCTTTATGGGAGGGGAATACTGTTTAACCTAGTAACAATCCTAACACTCAGAACAGTTTTATCTTTACTGGTGTTTGTTGCTGCTGCTGGTTTCTTTTTGTCCTGCTGGTGTCTTTTTGTCGAGGGTAAAGATCTTTGAAAGATACAACAGAAAAAGAAAATATTACTCTACATCAGATAATACAGTGTAAGTCTCATAGTGGCTGACACTCCTGCCAACAACTAGAATTAATGTTGTGTTTACACAGAAAAGAATCAGGCATACGTTAAATAAAAACAATGCAATCAGTTAAAGTGGGATTCAGTTCAACCACACAGCTCAAAAATATTTCATGTAAGGAATGGAAATAGGATCACAATTCATGTAAGCCACAGCATAAGTAATAAGGTAATTGTTCCAGTTTGGGCCACAAGCATACCCTATTTGGGAGAACAGAATCAATTCTTACCCCTTTTCAGGAGTAAGACTGAGGACACTGGACACTGTTTGGAAGTTTAGAGAGAAATTCTATTTCTAAAAGAGTATATATGTATGTATACATATATATATATNTGTGCCCACTTTTCACAGCCTGTACTGGACCACCAAGTAAGCGAGTTCACTCACTTCTTTCCTTACCACCACACTGGTGAGTGATATTTGCCTACTAACAATATATGTTTGCTTGCAGTTGCTGCTGGGTGGGAGAACACTGCTAAAAAAGGATATTATTGATGGAAATAGGCATGCCTATGCTCCCATGTGGGTACTTTGCCAACTTTTTCAGCAAGATCCCTTACTAACTTTCTCTATTAGTGGAAGGGTTTTACCTCTGCACGTAGCTAGCGTGTTACACAATGCTGATAAAAGTGTATTACTTCAGAAACTGGTGCCAGTAGAATTCTGTACAATGTTTAGACAAGCAAGGAAAGAGAAGGGCAGTTAAATAAGATGCTTAAGCTGTTAAATGTTTACATTCTAAATATTTATCTTTGGAAACTAGACACACTGCTGTTCCCTGAATGTCGTCAGGTATTAATTGCACTGTGATTGTAAACACGGTTCTGTTGTTTCCAAAACATTTTGGGCTTTAAAGGCTGANGGCCTACAAGGCCTCAGTGGCCCTACCAAATCCCCCCCCAAACCGTAAGATAAGAGCGAGCGCGGCTCGGAGAAGTGAAGTGGAGAGAGGCAGGGATGAGAAGGAGGAGAAGTGCAGACAGGGACTATCTCTCAAGCTGTGATACCAGAAAAGGAACACAGTAACAATATGTGCTGGTTTGAACTAATTGGAGGATTTGAATGAGAAATTAGACTATAGGCTGAGAGAGGAAAACACTGATGATGCTACTTCACTCACAGCTTTACTGAGAAAGAGAAAAAAATGTTTTAAGAGTTGTAACCCAAATATAGATAAGTCAGACTGCTTCAGGCCTCTCTGGGCTGTGGCTGCTTCTTGCATGGCTCCTTTGTCCCTGCCTTGTGTAGCTGAATCTCAATAATTGCACTAAATTCTTTTCCTAATGTTAACCCCCCTGACCGATCTACCTTCACCTATCTGCTGCATCAACAGATGGTAAGATAAGATTGGGGAAGGAGGGAAAGGTGGTAGGGGTGGTTAGAAACCCCTCTTGGGGATTTTGATCTCTGGTAGGGATGTGGTGTTTCTGTATTACCTTTTCACTGTATATATCTGTAAATATCTGTTATACATTGTAAATGTCTGCTTGTATATTGTGCAAAGCTGTAAATATAAAGCTTCATTTATTACCTTCCAGCCACCTGCATCCTAGCCTGGGTTATATCAAAGGGTGGGAGGGCAGGTGACTGCTAAACCACCACACAATATTACAATATCCTGGGACAAGCAGGTCCAGCCCCCTGGGATGGGCCTCTCTCCCTGTGGTTTTGTTGAAGAGAGACCTGAGACCCCTCAAACTACCACAGGTAGTGAATAGAGTGAAATCCAGTTGGTGGCTGGTCACAAGTGTTGCTCCCCAAGCCTCAGTGTTTAGGCCTGTTCTCTTTATTATCATAGAACCACCAAATGCCAGGCTGTAAGGAACCTCAAGGATCATCTGGTCCAACCTTTCTAGGTGACAGTTGTATTTTAAATGATCCCAGCACCCTGTCAAGCTGAGTCTTAAAACTGACCAGTGTAGAGGAAGTCACTACCTTTCTTGGGAGATGATTTCGATGTCTAACTGTTCTTATGCTGAAAAGCTTTCTTAAGGATTCCAATAGAAATCTCCTCAGAAGTACCTTGTGCCCATTACCCCTTGTGTTCCCCTTGTGATTCTTTGTACTGGCATGTGGTAAGGTCTCTCCTAAGCCTTCTTTTCTTAAGGCTGAACAATCCCAGTTCTCTCAGCCTTTCCTCATATGGCAGGTCTGCCAGTCCTCTGATCATTCTTGTGGTCTTTCTCTGGACACTTTCTAAGCCTGTCCGCACTTCTTTATAGTGGGGACCAAAACTGAACTGAACTTTTTTAATGGTTTGGATGCAATGATTGAGTTCACCCTTGGTAAGTTTGCAGATGACACAAAGCTAGGAGGGAGTGGTGATACTCTTACTGGTCAAAGGCTCTACAAAGGAACCTGGACAGGCTGGATCAATCAGTCAATGCCAACTGCATGACATTTAAAAAAGGTTGAGTGCCAGGTCCTGCACTTGGGTCAGAACAATCCCATGCAAAGCTCCAGGCTTGGATGGAAAGGTGCCCAGTAGATAAAGACCTAGGGGTGTTGGTCAAGAGCTGGACCAGTGAGCCTGAGTGGTCAGGAAGGCCAGCAGCATCCCGGACTGTATCAGGAATAGTGTGACAAGCAGGACTGGACCAAGAAAGTGCGTTCTGCACTCAGCACTGGTGAGGCCACACCTGGACTACTGCGTTCAGTTGTGGGGCCCTCACTACAATAAAGGAATGGGTCCAGACATGTGCAGCAAATGTGGTGAAGGGTGTGGAGAACAGATCTCGTGAGGAGCAGCAGCGGCAACTGTGGTTGTGTAATCTGGAGATAAAGAGGCTAAAGTGAGACCTTATTACCCTCTGCAACTCCCTGAAATGAGGTTGGTGTGAAGTGGGTGTTGGTCTCTTCCCCATGGGTAATAAGCAATGGCATAAGAGGAAATGGCTTCAAGTTGCACCATGGGAGGTTTAGACTGGATATTGGAAGAAACTTCTTGATGGAAAGGGTTCTCAAACACTGAAATAGACTCTCTAGGGAGGTGGTTGAATCACCATGCCTTTGAGATGCTTAGTAGACACATAGATGTGGTGCTGAGTGGGATGTGCTTTAGCACCAGACTTGGTAGAGATAGATAATGGTTGGACTCAATGATCATAGAGGTCTTTACCAACAAAAACAGTTCTAATATTCTGTTATGTATTCAGATAGCTTATGTTAGTTGAATCTCATTATTTTTATAAAACCTTGAACCCAACATGTTTTAACTAAGAGCTTCAAAGGGGTCATGTACTGACATCTGTGCCTTTTTTTTAGCAGTTTTTCATTGTATATTGTGATCCAAAAGTACACAGCAACACATTGAAGAGCATAATATAATTTTGAAGCTTTGTCTGACTCAGATGAAAACTCATTTTCCCAAAAATATTTTCCAATGTATTGCTGAAAGCTTTCAGTTGCTCTGCCTTTTTTTGTTTTTTACTGAAAAAAATAATGCTATATGCTATCATTACTGCTACATATGTAGTAATTAAAATACTTCATTTACCTTTATTTTATTCTGATTTCAAATTATTATTAAATGGAATTAATATAAGAATATGTTTACTGTGATATAATAAAATAAGATATATAATCCTGTTTTTTAAAAGTATATATAAATCTTGTAGTTGTTCCCACAAAAAATACAGAAGACTGCTTGTTTTCCAAATTATTTGGAACAGAAATTTGGTTTAAAAATAAATAATTCTGAAACATTTTACAGACCGAATGTTTAAAACCCATACAGTGGTGTCAAGACTTTTTCTTTAATAAGAAACAGTTCATTTGCCAAGACCAGATCTATAATAGTATGTTGTCTGGGCTACTGTTCCAAGAACTTTCTGTTCCTGATATATTTACCTAGATGTGATTGTAGTTGTCACCTGTATTTGGGAAGACTAAGGCTGCACAGAAGTGTTAAATCTCACATCTATCCAAATTTCTTTCAGAAATATTTCAGTTAACTTCATTATGCCACAGTATATTTACATTAAGAAAGCTCCACATCAGAGAATTGTAAACTCATAGAGGCTTTTTGAAGGAAAGCTAACAGCTATTCTCCACACCTGACTTTGGATCTGTGCTCTGCAAGCTTTGATTGCTGGATCTGAATGGCATTTCTGCTGTCAGTCACTGTGGTTTAATGTTGTCAGATCACAGGACATCTCCCTGTTGACATTCACAGTGCATAAACAGCACACAATTATCAAAATAAAAGGCAGTTATTGCTGCAAGGGGAATGTAGCCCTACCCCGGAGTGTGCAAAATGATGGGTTACAATCACCAGCCTTGGAGAAGCATTCCTGAACAGCCCCTTTGATGGAAGTTTGAGTCTGAGTTTTAAATCCCCATTCAGTGTGGTAAAATACATAATTGATGCCTTTTACCCTCCTTTGTTCAAATCTCCAGTCATTTTAACTAAGATCTTGTGAGGGGGCAATGAAATAAACATTTCAACAAATCCCTGCATTAGTTCAATGGCAGATGCCTGCAATTAAAATAGTACAGGTACATTGCAGCACATATATTCCACATTGCTTTCAGATTTCTTCACAACTTCCCAAATGAGTTGTGGTGGGGTTTTTTTTTTCTGGATGGGGCCATACTAGCCTGACCCCTGAACCAGGACACACACAGACCAAGGGAAGTCAAACAGCACATGGATTAGACCCACACAGAACTTGGGTTCATCTTTGTTTTTCTTTTTGTGGAAAATGCTGTGACTGTAGTAATACATGTGAGGAAAAAAATTGCATAAAGCCATCTGAGTATTCATTTTAATGGCTCACAGAAGGACAGAATCAAAGCTAGTCAGAGTCAGAAGAAGGATGGGGGGAAAAGAATGAGAATAAAGAGAGGAGTGACTAAATGGAAGAGGAGACATGGTGATTAACTTCATTCCTTTGCCAAAATAGTCACTATGGCACAACTTGAGAGATTTTAGTAACATAGACACATCAGACCACACCTTTGGGTTCAGGACCAGATTAGGTTCAAGAACACCCCAATTTTCTTTAAAAGGTTCTTGTCCGCTACATCTAAAGGTTCTTGAACCAAATCCTTAATCTCTAAATGCTTCTCTTAGTCAAGTAGCCACTTCAAAGCTTGCAATTGTTCTGACTTAAGCTAACTATATTCTTTAAGTGAGAGAAAACGATTCCCACATGGTAGCTATACAACACCTAGGATAGAAGTATCTCTCTTGAAAGCAACCATCTCCACATGCCAGAGAACCGCATGCAGTGAGCTTGTTTGCTGTGGGTATTGAAAGCTGTAACATCGCCCAGGGCTAGAGGGCTTCCTTGGCAGGTTTTATTGTGCTGAGAGAGCTATGAAAGGCAAGTGAGCTCTTGGAAGCTGAAACTACACAGTCCAGAAGCATAAACACTGGTAGTAAATAAGAAGCTGTCAGAGTAATCTGACAGACAATCTCTGTGGACCAGAAAGGCTAATGAATCAAAGAGAATTGGCTTATAGGTATTAGTTCAGGGAAGAAAGAAGAAGCCCCCTTAAAAGCAGGACACAAATTTGTAACACAAGATTTCTTGCACAGAAATAACCCTTAGTTTATGGTTGGTTTTGTTTGGGGTTTTTGATGGTCGGTTTGTGGGGAATTGTGGGGGTTTGTCTTTGTTTTGATGTTTTGTTGTTGTTTGTTTGTTTTGTCTACCTAAACAAAACAGCCAAGGAAAAAAAAAAGAAAAAAAAAAAAGAAAAAATTCTGCTCCAAACTGTTTGTACACTGCCCAGCCCTGTACTATTTTGTTTTGGGGTCAGCAGTAGAAAACCTTTTCAGGAAAACCACTATCACTGTTAGGTTGCAGATCTAACATGGTGGGTCAAATAGAGAGCCATATCTTGGTACTTATATTTCGGTCTCATCAGAAAAACACATTTCTACTGCATCTTCATTTTTATCACAGATGATGGAGATGAAAGATGTGGTAGATAGGCAAGAGCAAAGCAAATAAATGGAACCTCTTTTTTATTCTATTTGCCTTCTTACCCACTACTCTGTTAGTACTGTTACTATATTACTGACTATGCTTTTCAGAGCATCAGGTAAGCTCTTCAACTTTGCTAGGTGCCAAAGCTTTTTAACAAGGGCATTGCCTTTCACAACTGTTGTAGAAAACACAATTGAGAAAATTATTTTATCCCCTGGTTACTGATAAAGATCTAACCCCTGCTAGCCAATCCCAAGCATCCATTCACCTACATAGCCTATTTTCTTGCAAGAGAACCAGTTTGCTAATAGCCCAGGCTGGAGAGGACATAGATATTCATAAGCAGACTGCAGTCACTCAGAAGCTCACTCACCTCATGCTGCTGTTCTGCAGTACTCCCAGATGTTTGGATGAAAATTTTTCATGTTATTAGACTAAAAGGAATAAATTACTGAAAATGGAAATTCAAAAGACCTACTAGAGTTCAAAGACACTGCACTTTGCTCTCTAGTGTCTATTTTATCGCATTTTTGTTCAGTGTGTTTCTCATTTTGCCAAGGGCATGTGTGGGATCCAGAGGGAAATATTTCTGAAATAGGGCTATGTCTACCTACAGTAGTGTAGGAACTCAGCATCTGACAAAAGGAAAGAAGATTGCCTTTTCTGTTGTGCTGCCACCTTGCCCAAAGCAAGGCAACCCTGCTTTCACTGCAGGCATTACTTTAGATCACTAGGAAAGCTAGAAAAGCTACTTGGAAAAGCGAGTGTGTTGGAACAAAAGCCTGTGTAAAGTGAAAATAAATGTGTGCTGGAAGAATTAGAGCAAAGCAATGGAATAGGGCTTTGATATAATAAAAAATCAACCCTACTTCCCATCGAAGCATGTAACAAGTGAGCAAAAGTCACTCTACAACAATATTCTGCTACAGCTCACACATCATCTGTATCAATTTGTGGCATCATTGGCTGGTGCCATAAATATATGCTAAATAATTGATTTTTTTTGTATTATGCAGTGTGGAACTTACACCAGATGTACATCAATGTTTCCAGATATTAATTTCACAAGAGGTTTTACAGGTTTACACAATTTAAAAATAAGGCAGCAGAGAAAGCACCTTTTCTTTTAATCATTTTAGTTATCACTATGTAAAATTTGTTTTCCATAAATGTGTCAAATCGTGTCTCTGTTCTAAAAAGTCACACAGCAACAGCACGTGACAGACTTCTTTGTCAGCATAATTCTCTTCATTTCAACTTTTGAAGGACTGAAAAATAATGTATCAAGACATCAATTCAAAACAAAAATAGTTGGAGTCTGAGGTATCTGATTTAAACCTGACTTTCTGAAAGTTGACTTTCCACACTATTTGCTTTATGCCACTCTTTTTTTGTCACAAATTAATTATTTCACAGAAATGAAGGAATTTCCACTGTACCATGTCTTGTAATTGCTTATGCTTTCAAGCATTATTGAGATTTGCTTATAGTGAAAACCTGATGTATGCCAATTAATTGCATATGCTATCTGAACTAGTTCAGGCATTCAGAAGAGACACAGGCATAAAATCGAGCGATAGAGTGAAGCAGCACAAACCTTTGCACAACCACCACATTCAGGGAGTAAATAATTCCTCTCAAAAGATCCCAGTCTTACTCACATTCCAATGGCAGTACCTTCAATTACATGCCCCAGTAACCATCCCTGCATTTACCCATCCTTATTACGCAAGGCAATAATACAAGGGTGGATTATGTGAAGGTGAAAATACTTTACCTTCCATTTGCAGCCCATGATTCCTATTAAGCTATTGTCCATAAATTTTAAAAGCTTATGGCTGCCATTCATCTCTACATATAAATACCTGCACGCCTCTTAACTTTCTTTTCCAATAAAGTAAATTAGACAAACTCTGTGGTTTCCAGGACTTGGATCCTTCCCTGAATTCTCTCTAGCAATTTTTCCACATGCTAATATAGATTTCCACAACAAGAAATGGATTCTAACAGCCATATCAAAGCCTATGGGAAAGATCACTCTCTTATGTTTGACATCTAACTTATCGCAGGATGAGCTCAATAGGCCCTAACATTTCCATGTGCCATGACAAAGCCTATCTTAGTTTTTCCCCGTTGTATTCATTTTGCTTATTGGATCTGAAGTGTTTCTAACTGCAGGCAATGAAGACCTAGTCAATATAGTCACTCTGGTCAAGAAAGTTACCAGTACATCAAATTTAGATTTACTGTGGGAAAAACTGGATTCTCCAGACTTGAAACTAAGCCATCCAAACCATCTTGATAAATAATAAATTACCTGTGTGTCTTCACATTATCAGTAAGCCTTGCCATTAAACGCAGCTAAACATTATCTATGAACATTAAGAGTTAAACAAGAAGACATACAGGCAATAGCTAATAAATAACAACTGCTTGAGATCTGTCACTGAGCCAATTTTTAACCCATTAAATATATTACTAGTTAATTAAAGATTTTTCCATCAAAACAATTCTAAACCTCAAGCTTTTAGAGTTAATTGAAACTTATTTCCATTCCATTTCTTTTATCAATCATAAACACAGTTCTAGGAAAAAAAAAAAAAGTATTATTTTACAGGATGTTCTCTGAGACCATGCTAACTAATGCAAATCATAGATTTTTTTAATTTATTTATTTATTTAGCATTCTAAATTAACAATTCACCATTTGTGGTTAGAATTATGGCAAAGTAAGAGAATACTCTACAGTATTTTAAATCTTTCAGTATTTGGAATCTTCTAAGTTTTCAAGGATCTCTACAGTGGTTCCTGAAAATATTTTCTCACAAACTGTGACCATAAGTAACAAAGAGTAGCTGACTGGGAAATATTTTGATGTCAGAAGATAAAATTCTCTGAAAGAGACTGAAAGATGGCAAACACTATACACAAGGAATATTGATAAGAAGCAAACATGTTGTGGTCTTCCAAGGAGAAAATAATAGGGGGGAAAAAAAAAAAAAGAGTAAGAAAAAAAAATATAGTAGCATTATTTTATTTTTCCCCCTTTATGTTTTTCAAAGTATTCCAACCTACAAGTACTTTGCAGAAAAGTGAAGTGATGAGATTCAGCCCAAAACTCATGGACCCTGTGCACACATTCAGGCCCCTAGGTGTCTGACACCAGATGAGAGTTGGTGGGATTGAAGGCTGGGTTCAATTACCTGAACACTGACTCCTCTCTTTCTGTTCTCAGGTATTTGAATATTCTTACTGTAAGGACTGAAAGAATAATTTTGCTATAAATTTAGCGACAACTTCTTAATGCTATGTAGGACCCTAAGCTGCTGACTGATGCCTGGAGAGTTTCTCAAGCATACTAGAAATTGCACATCTCACTACCTGATATTGAACATCTCATTACTTGACAGTAACTGACAAGTCTGGTCCTTGACCCTTCTTTGAACCATATGATCTAGTTTTCAGGGGTTTTGGGTGGGTTTTTTTTTTTGCGGGGGGGGTTGGGGTTTTTTGTTTGCTTTTTTTTTTTAGTAAAGAAATGCCTTAGTTTTACAGCTGCTATCATCAATTTATATGTGTGCATATATTAAAATTATAGTAGCAAGTGTATATTTATTATAGTAATGTAAATCTACTTCTCTTGTAATTATTCCAGCCATATTGTGTGCACAGAATAATATTCCCTACAACAGCTGGTGTTCATTTGGCCTTTTGGGTCATTCAGCACATAAATTCTTCATGCTTAAAAAAGGTGCTGCCTTATGCTGTGGTACTCCTGCAATGGCTCACAGATTTGACCTTCAATTTCAGGTGATTGTTGCAAGCCTTTTTGATGTCCATTGTTCTTCCAAGCTATGTCTCTAGTACTGAGTAGAATCATTAGGGACATTTCTCTAACAACATGGTTTGACTGATGCTCATATATTTAAACTCTTTCCACTTGAAACAAAAATGTCTAAATCCAAATTACCACATAAAATAAATTATGAGAAATGTGATCTCTAAACAGTGCCAGACCACTGTCAGGGGCAGCATTCGAAGCTCAGCACCTGAGCCTGTATGCTGACACCAGTTTGTTCCCTGGCTGATCTTAGCTGAAGTTTATATACCACTGGGTTCTAACATTGGTAACAGATCAAGATAATAAAGAATTTACCTTTCAGGTAAATAAGTTCCTCGACAATGTGTCAGAGATCTGAAATTCCTTATCCCCCAGTTGTCTTATGGAAATCATCAATACCAATGTCAACATAAGGGTGGGGAAGCCCTCTCAGCATCCACAGAATGACCTGGCAATAGCTGACAATAAATTTGTGGGTGTTGATTTAGCATTAATTGCTATGAAGACAGAGGAAGCCATGCTTACCAAAGTAGTCTTGGACGTACAATTTAATTGTAATGTGAAATGGTATAGGATAGAGAACAATACTACATAAATATTTGCTGTGGGTTATCCTAGCCAGTACGTAGGCACCTATGCAGCTGCTTACTCACTCCCCAATATAGCAGGATAAGGGAGAGTACTGGGGTGGAGTTGGGGAAAGGGATAAAACAAAACAAAACAAAACAAACAAACAAACAAACAAACAAAAAAAAAAACCATTTCCAACAAATGATGCAAATACAATTACAACCACTAACCATAAAAATCCAGACAGTTTAAGCAACCTAATTAGACTCTCATCATTTAACTTACTACAACAGAATAAAAGGCAATATTTCTGGTAACAGTAAACCAGAGTTACCATCTCACTTTAGTTCCTTAAGCTTTAGAGATCACATGTTGCAGATCTAGTATAATAGCCGGTTTAATTGTCCTCTGTTACTGCTCTTCCTGTTCTTGCTTTGTCACCAAACTGACATTCACTATTTCCTACAAAAAACTACTAAAACAGAGCCAGTGGTTATCCTTATAACACAAAATATTTGGTCAAAATAATCAGATAACTAACTTAAGAAATTACTTGATCAGAACAACTTGGACTTTGCTCTCCCTCTGACTGTTGCCTTCCTCTTCTGTTATTTCATGGCTGGAGAAGGGAAGTATGTGGTAGTTTGGGAGTTATCTGCCTCCCCTCCCCACACTTTTGAAATCACCCAGACTATACTCAGCTGGCTGGAAGGTAATGAAGCTTTATATTTACAGCTTTTAACAATATACAAGCAGATAATTACAATATTTTACAGATATTTACAGATATATACAGTTAAAAGGTAATACAGAAACACCACACTCCTCCCAGACATCAGAGTCTCCAAGAGGGGTTCCTAAGAACACTTCCACCTCCCCACCACCACCCAGTCTTATCCCAGAATCTGTCTTACATGCCGGGTAAACAAGGGAGATCGGCGAGGGGGCTTAGAAGCAGGAACTGATTAGTTGAGTTACACAGATCCAGGTGGAAGACAGGGAAAGGGAGAGACCAACAGCCCAGAGCTCAGACTCGAGTAGCTCTGTCTAATCTATGTTTGTGTTCTAGCTTTTGTATCTGTCAGCAAACCTATGAGAGACACAGACATCACCAATGTTTTCCTTTTTCAACCTATCATCTAATTTCTCTTACTAAAATGTTTCAATTAGCTTCAGATCAGCACAAAACAGGAAACCCTTCATAGTTTTGTGGGTCACTGTGATTTTCATTTGCTAATTTTAGATGTCCAAGCTCAAGCCACCAAGAAATGGTGACAATGCTCTGGGCAATGCCAAACATTCACATTTCTAGATACAACATTTTACAAAAAAACCCACAACCACTATATCTGTAAAGTCAGAATGGGTAACAAAAAGGGCATATAAAGTCAGTTAAACTCTTTAAAGAGCCTGGGATACCTGAATGAGGAAGTTTGAAGTTTGACTAGATTCTTAATATACTTTAGGTTTTGCTCAGTTTGTACAACTTCCACTCTGTGGTAATTTATATAGACACAGACTTGGAGAAGAATTTTGCTGAGCTCTAGTTTCAAAGCCATTTATGCCACTTTCTCTCTGGAAACAGATAATAATGAAGTGAATTTAGTGTTTGCTATTCAAAGGCCATTTAGGTCCTTGATTAGATTGTTTTAATAATATACTGCTTACTGCTGGGGAAAAAATAGCCTAAACTTTTCAATCAGCTTTACCATGAGAACTCAGCCTTAGAAAATATAATTTAAAAAATTCCCAACAAAACAGAATCAGAAAAATTATTGTGCTTCTACAATTCAGTCCTATAATAACCTGCTCTGTAAAATTATATTAACTCTCTGTTCTGGAACAATAGCATAAATGAGCTAATTATAGATCTAATAATTGTTTGCCAGCTGCTGTCTATTCTGTTAGCAACACCTGTTTTGGCTCATGCCCTCATTAATTAAAATGGGATACTCAAGCAGACAGGTTCAAAACATAGTGCTGACAATGTCTGTACAGCTGACATGAAATCTGTATCCATAGTCCTCAAGCCAGGAAATAATATATCTGAAAGGGAAGGCTTGCTGGTGTTTGGTTTGTTTTTTGGTTGGTTGTTTTCATTTTGGTTTTTTGTTTCCTTTTCCTTCAAAACTGCTGTGGTAATGAATCTGATTATTTTTGTTGTGGCAAGTTAAGGTGGGCTTTCTAGAACAGAAAAGCATCGCCTTAAAAATTATAACTGTGAAATACTACTAAATAACAATTCCTAACATTATTTGTCCATTTAAACATTAAATGCAGATTGGAAATACTTTAGCTGTGTCAGTTCGTATTACTGTTTATTCTTGCACTTTAGAAATAGCAAGTATATCATAACTTTTTAGTATAATTTTTAAGAATTTGTGCTTCTCAGCAGCACTGTTGTGATCTACAGCAAAAGCCACTAGGCCATCATTACATTTATTCCTTTGTTTTGCCAGAGTTGCTTAAGCTAATTGGAAACATCTCAAAACTGTGAATGTCACTCTGCTCAGGTTTTAATTTCTCCAAGCATTTAACAGCTATGTTCCCAGGTCCCTAGGTGTGTTTGTCTTTACAAAGGGATCTTTTCCCTAGATATCCAAAAACATCCAGGCTAACAGGACTCTCTCTGTATCCTCCACAGAAGACACAGGCATTAAACATCAATAGAACAGAAGTAATCTGGCAACTTGTGCTGGTACCTTGTAACTCCTTCTCAAAGCTGCCTATGTTTTGTGCACTCACCCATAAAATGACAGGTCTTATCTTTACAGAAAATTTTATATTAAACTCAGGATGTGAGACCAAAGAAGTAGGATGTGCTATGATAAGTGTATTTTATAATGCAATTTGATGCTGAGACAGGAGGACAAGCATCATGGCATCAAGGCAGAGATAGCCTAATACTAGCCTGCTAGTTGAAATCTTAGCTATGGAGTTCCAGCAGTCCAACCTTGCCTGATTAAATTTATATATATTAAAACCATATATGCATATGAAACCACTCCTGGAAGTTGAGTCCTGAACCCAAAGATGTGCCCACTCGCTAGTCAGTGTCTTTTAAAGAGTCAGCACCTCCTGGTTGCTGTTCTGGCCCGACAAAGGCTTTGATTTTTAACTTCAATGGAAGAAAGGATAAAGGAAGAGAGATTTCTGCAGAATATACTAAGGTACTGGAGAACACATGTGACAAAACCTCAATTCTCAACACTATCTTTCACTGTAATATAATGCGTCACAATACTGAAAGAAGCACTAAAGCATCATGCAAGATTTTACTTTAGTAGTTGTAGTGGGTTTGCAGTGACCTGCCCCCCCACCTTTTAGAA
>VWZI01019591.1:1226-120698 GCA_013396835.1 Psilopogon haemacephalus
GCCCGCTTTCAAACCCCGCACCTCGGAGCTTGGGGGCGGGGGCAGGGTGATTGGCAGGAGGGGTGTGAGGGGGCGGGGTAGCGCTGGGCTGGCCGCGGGCGGGGCTTTGCGGCGCGGGCGGAGCCGTCGCCCCTTGTCGCCTTCGGGCAAGTACCCGCAGGAGCTATGGCGGGCAGCGAGCTGGTCGAATGGCTGCTGCTGAGCTGTCTGCGCTGCCCCAGCCTCCCCGAGATGACAGATATCGCCGCGGGAAACCGCTAACCGCAGGGCTTCGTGTGCCAGCGTAGGCCGGTGTCCGTATGCTGCCCGTCTCGGCTGCGCCGGCAAGACGACAGCGCTATGTTTCTGCTCGCCTTTTAACGCATCCCGCGGAAGCGGTGCTAGCGTTTCCCTAAAGGAGAGCTAGGAGCACGCAGCGGTGCTTCCTGGGTGCATAACAAATGGCAATTCCCATTACAGTAGCCTACCAACGCGATTCAGTTCTGAGATGGCAGCCGTGCCCGGTTCTCAGGTCCCGGCACACGCCGCTGCGCTTCCCGCGGGTCAAGCCTGGTGGCCGCGGTCCCCGCTCACCATACCATCCCCTCGCACCCGGCAGCGCGTTGATTCGGGGCTTAGCTCCTCGCCATGAAAATGCGTTCTGGGTCTTACTTTCCACGGCCAAAATTAGCAGATGTGAAGTAGGTCTGTGCGGGCGATGTCTGGGGTTTTCTACCTGCCTGCGGTTTGCACGCATCACCTGGACTAAGGGTCTGCCCTGTCTCTTCCTGTCCCAGTCCCATTCCTTCCCTTGAATGCATCACCGTATCCTTTAGGTGAGTGCTGAAGTTTCTACTGCGAGCCTTAAATGACATTTTTCTGGATGTCAAAACTCCGGGGGCATAGTCCAGAACATGCTCACGCACGTAACAGGGCACACGGTTGCCAGCGCTGGGGAGCTGCTGGTAAAGTGGAAGTTGCTGGCACAGGTAGCTGCTATCAGCACCGCGCCCATGGTTAATCAGTAAACAGCTGGCAAAGGAGAGGGCATGTGCTTTGGATTGTCCCTGTCGTGCTGAGCTGCTTTCGCTTGGTGTACACCGTAAAAGAGACCCTGTGTGTGTGTACACGTGTCTGTGAACGTGCCTGCCACCTGAACGTGCCAGCCTACTAGGTGGCCAAGTCCATGAATATATCTCTAGGCGGGGTGTATATGAGGTTGGTACAAAGCATGCTACCTAGCTGCAGATCTTTATATTAATATATATTTAATGTACTGATACTTTTTTTTTTTTTTTAAATTTCAGCACCTTCTTGCTAACTGGCAATTAAAACTCAGATCACATTGTTCAAGAGGTGACAAAGAAGTGAGATCTTGTTTCCCTTCACCAAAGTACTTTTAAGAAAATGCTTGTACCCTTATTCCCTCGTTATGCAGTATCTTTTCAAGTGAATTACAGGCCAGCTTACACAGATGCAGTGGATGGATCTACTTTAACTCCAGGGGAGATCTCTATTCAGAGCACTTCTGAGTAGGTAATCTGGTATTCTGTACAAGTAAAACTGCAACAAACCAGTATAGCTTATTCTAGCCTTCTCCTCTCACAAAAGCAAAATACTAGCAAAAGCTCAGTGCTGCTTGTGATTACATCTACACCTGGGGCTTTTGTGAGCTCAGCAATGATAATCACAAATTGTGCTTCATTGCCTCCCTAACCAATGGCAGCACTGGGACAGGCTTGCAGGATAGCAGCTAGGGGCAGAATCCTGATGCTCTTAGATGTTTTTTGATGGAAAACTTCAGTGATGACCAATTGACAATCCACTAAGTATCTGCTGAGAATTTTAGGATTAAATCCACAGAAAATATTTACATAGAATGCTATTAAACAGGGTTAATAGTTTTACCACCTCAGCAAAGTGAGTGTCATAGATGTGCTTATCTTGTGCTTCATCAGAGAGTTGTTTATGTGGGAAAAACTGCAGCAAAGAGGGATCAGTAGGAACTTACATTGTACTCACATCTGTGGAGTGGATCTCTACACGTCAGCACCCAGAGACCTCTCTGACATTAAACTCCAGTCCATGCTGGGAACAAGTCTAAACTGCAGCCAACATCAGACGTTTCTGGCAGAAATCACTACATCAGTTTATGAATGGTTAACTGTTGGCCAGTGCATTTCCACAGAAATGAGAACAACTTGACAGTGAGGTCTCCAATGAAGTGTCTGTCTTACATAAATTGTCCTGATGCAGAGGTTAGGAGTGTAAATGACAGGGTTGGCTGTCAGGTCAGCCCTGAAGAAGATTCTGGTCATTTAGTTGAGTCCTAAGTTAGCTATAAGAAGGTGGACTGGGAGAACAGCAGTCTGGTTATCATATTTTGTCTTCTACTGCTGGTGATGAGTTTTGCTACTCTGCTTTTGCTTTAGCAGTTTGATACAATAATTTACATTNGGGATGGGGCAGGTTCTGTTGAAAAATAAAGGGATGAAAAGAATTGCAGAACTGTTGCCAACATTCCGAGACCTAGTTTGGCAATAAGCATTGCCACATTTTTTTTCCTATCTATTTTTCTCTGTTTCTATTCTGAGATTGCCAAAATTCCTGATGCAAATTGTTGTCTAAGTTATTCTATTCCACTAGCATCTAAGACATTGCAACCATAATTGATTCTTTTATATTATTGTTGTTCACCTGCACTCTCCCCTTAGTTGTTTACATTTTTAGAAAGCAATCTTTAAGATACTTCAGTAACAGAATCATAGAATCAACCAGGTTGGAAGAGACCTTCAAGATCATCCAGTCCAACCTATCACCCAGCCCTATCCAGTCAACTAGACTATGGCACTAAATGCCCCATTCAGTCTTTTCTTTAACACCTTCAGAGACCTTGACTCCACCACCTCCCTGGGCAGCCCATTCCAATGCCAATCACTCTCTCTGTCAAGAACTTCCTCCTAATATCAAGCCTATACCTCCCATGGCACAACTTGAGACTGACTTGCAGCTATCCCTTAGCAGAGAGCAAAGTCTGAGTTTTATTTAAAAGTACTATTTGTCTTAATTATGTGGCCACCTATAAAATTTTGACAACATATTATAGCATTTCCTGAGGATACGCTTTCAGAATATAAAGGTCAATTTACGTATCTTACCTTCTGCACTGGTTCTGCCTAGGTGGACAACTGGATGTGAATTCTGAGCTTTAAATCTACTAAGGATGAAAAAAAGAAAACATTTAAATACTTCAAAGTCCACAGGCAGTGTAATCTCAGTCCTTCCACTACATGTATATGTTCAAGACTGTGCATGTGTTCCAATCTTTTATGGAAATCATAGAATCATAGAATGGTCTGGGTTGGAAGTGACCTTCAAAGGTCACCTAGTCCAACCACCACTCCAGTCAGCAGGGGCATCCTCAACTAGATCAGGTTGCCCAGACCCCTGTCACGCCTCACTTTGAATATCTCCCAGGATGGAGCCTCAGCCAGTTCCCTGGGTAATCTGTTCCAGTACTCAACCACTCTCATTGTAAAAAACCTTTTCCTAAATGCAGGAACCTAGTCAATGTGAAATGAAATTTTGTTTGTGCATGAAGTTTACATGTCAAACTCTTGTGCCTGAGCTGTGTGATCTGTGACCCCAGATTGTGCCATTATGCATAGAAATAAATCAGGCTCGTGAGTTCATGACAGGATGCAGTGTTGCATCACAGTAGTAAAGTGTTTATAGTGTTGTTTACAAAACAGTAAGAGCAAATTTTGGAACTGGGTGAACCCAGTGACAAAAGAGGTCCTTTCTAGTCCTTTCTTTCTCCAGGCATTTTTCACATTCTTTTCTTTTTACCAGAAATTTCTTTCATGTCAGTTAAATATGTAGCTTCTCTTCATAACAGTGTCACAGAATCACAGAATCTTAGGGGTTAGAAGGGATTTCCAGAGATCATTGAGTCCAACCTCCCTGCCAGAGCAGGATCACGCAGGGCAGGCCACACAGAAACATGACCAGGTTGGCTTTGAAAGTCTCCAAAAGGAGACTCCACAACCTCTCTGGGCAACCTACTCCAGGGCTCCAGCACCCTCACAGTAGAGAAGTTTCTTTTCATGTTGAGGCGGAACCTCCTGTGTTCTAGCTTATATCCATTATTCCTCGTCCTGTTACTGTGAACCACTGAAAAAAGCCTGTCCTGTTCCTCTTGACACTCACCCATCTGATATTCATAGACATTAACAAGATCCCCTCTCAGCCTTCTCTTGTAGCATCAATGAAGGATGCTCATGCAACCTAAATTTATTTCCTATGCAGACTTTCAGTGTGGAATGGTGAGAACACAATAGATTGCCAAGAACAAAAGGCATTCCTTTAGAAACAGCTGAGGTTGCTAAGTGACACAAATGTGTTTACTGTGTTATAACTTGCAAAAGCCAAACATACCAAACCAGGGGAATTAATAGGCAGAAATGTCACAAGTCTTTACCTTGGCTCCAAGGATGCACACAAATGTGTTGGCCAACAGTTTTGGATGCCCAGTCTGAGACTTTAATGGCAAGGGGAAACATTAGATGCTTTTGGAAATACAGGGTTTCATTCCTCAGGAATTCAAACATGCGTATTTTTTCCCAACACAAAAACCTGAACTCAGATGTATGGGATTTGTTTCTTTCATGCATTCTGTTTATCCCCAGTCAATTATCTAAGAACTTGCATGTGGATCCTGCTTCCTAGCAAGGCTGGGAACTACATTGTCACTTGTATGGTTGGGTTACTTCTTTTTCCTGAAGTTATCACTATCTCTTACATCTTTTAGCCACAAACCTCTCTGTCTTCAGGGGAAAGATACTTTCTTCTACTTCCTCCCCTTGTTCTGGTGTCTGACCCACCAACCTGGTGCATCACAGCTTGTCTGTGCAATCAGGACACACATCCCCTTTGGAGGAACTGGAGGAGCCTTCCTTTGGCCTGATAAGCTGATGCTTCATTTTCCCTATGCTGCAAAACCTCTTATTGATACGCACAGGGCAGTGTTGGCTTCCTGTGCCTGCCCCAAATGTGCAAATGTGTCCTGTGTGCAGGGATTGCTTCAGAAGGGTGCATCAAGCTACCTGTTTATTAGGAGTTGTTGGGTTGCCTTGCACAACAGCCTCCACTGGTTTAGGAATGAGACAGCAGGCGTGGGAACAGAGCCTGCAGACGTCTCAGGGATGCACTAAACTATGGGGCAACCAGGTCTTTGTTTGTTTATTCAAATAATTGACTCACATCCAGCTTTCCTAATAACCAGAATGCACTTTAATGGCAGCATCATGTTATAAGCAGTGGGCCAGGGTGATCTGTTGTGTGGGTTCTTACAGGTTTTCCATGTACACAATTCCTGTGAATAATTTCTATTTGACTGATCTTTTCCATTATTAAAATATAGCAAGCAGAGATGAAAATGAAATATTGAACCACCCCCATAATCCCATGAAACAGACTTCTGCAGCATCTTTTGAAAAATAACAGGGATCTGAGAGAAAAATCTCATTCACCTTGTTTTTGGGTGTCCTGGCAAAATAATGGAATTGTAGGATGGTTTGTGTTGGAAGGAACCTTAAAGATCATCTAGTTCCAACCTCTCTTTCACTAAATCATTGTACAAAGCTCCATCCAGTCTGGCCTTGAACACTTCCAGGTTGTCCCTGTTGCCCAGTTTCTCTGAGCAAACTTTTCTAGTGTCTCACCACCTTCACAGTATAGAATTTCTTCCTTATATCCAAACTAAATCTACCTTCTTTCAGTTAAAAAAACATTATCCCTCATCTTATCACTACTACCTCTGATAAAGAATCCCTCCCTATCATCCCTGTAGGCCTCCTTTAGCTCCTGGAAGGCTGCTCTGTGGTCTCCCCAGAGCTTTCTCTTCAGGCTGAACAACCCCAACTCTCTCAGCCTGTCCTCGCAGGGCAGGTGCACCAGAGCTGTGGTCATCTTCATGGTCCTCCTCTGGGCCCACTCAAGCAGGTCCATGTCTTTCTTACACAGGGGGCCCCAGACCTGTCTTTCTTACACTGGGGGCCCCTGACCTGCTCACAGAACCTGTGTACACAGGATCGTCCCCATGTTGCTGTGACACTTCCAGTCAGTAGCTATTTGTTAACCAGACACATCTCTTGACACTTGTGTTAAACCTGTCTACAGTGCACCCTGAAAAGCCTCAATCAATAAGCTATTATATAATGAGTACAAATAATGTGTCTCATTCAGTATGTAAGCAAAATAAAACAACCCCAAACACAACCTCTTGTCTAACTGTGTCTGAAGTAAACGTGTTCAAAATCAAAGGAGTACTTATCCCACAAGGACCAGAGCCAACTCCACTGAACCAAAGGAAGCTGAGCACGACTACTGTCTTTCTTCATTGAAATTCCACCTTTGGGCATACTTTTGACATTAAGCCATTAGAAAAAGATGATTATTGCTAAAAACAAAAACGCAGGAAAAAAAAAAAAAAATCAAGTCAGACACCACATGAGATCTGATAAAACCTGTTTTTTATCTTGAATCTGAACCATGATGTTCATAGACTTCAGGGCCTGGACTTGCTCCTTGCAGAAGCATGATCAGCCTTCAGGTGACAAACATCTTGGGGTGGTTGCTATGATTAGAGATACGTTTACATGTCCTTCTTTCTGCTTCCTGACCACAGCTCATTTTGTGCCATTGCTCATCACAGAATGTTAGAGGTTGGAAGGGACCTCCAGAGATCATTGAGTCCAAACCCCCCCCCACCAAGGAACACATCCAGGTGGGTTTTGAAAGTCTCCAGAGATGGAGACTCCACAACCTCTCTGGGCAGCCTGCTCCAGTAATCTGTCTTCCTCCCTGCAAAGAAGTTTCTCCTCATGTTGAAGTGAAACCTTCTGTGTTCCAGTTTGTAGCTGTTGCTCCTTGTCTTATTGCTGTGGACCACCAAAAAGAGATTGGTCCCATCCACTTGACATCCATCCCTCAAATATTTGTACACAGTGATCACATCTCTCAGTCTTCTCCAGACTAAACAGCCTGAGGGCTTTCAGTCACATTAATTGTCATGAATTCCACAGTTTTCCTGCTTATTCCAGCCCTACACAGCACTGTGGTGTCTATTTATGGATCTATAAATTTTTCTCTGTGAGAGTTTGTGCTTTACATTTTTTTAACCCAAAAAAATTTGTATTATTTTTTCTACTGCCTGTTACACCCTGAGAACAAGATCATAGAATCCTCAGACATCTTCTCCATCCGTCTTGCCACGGGCAGGGACACTTCTCAACTAGACTTGGTTCCTCAAGGCCTCATCCAGACTGGTCTTAAACACCTTCGAGGAGGAGACATCCACAACCACTCAGGGCAACTTATTTCAGAGTCTCATCACCCTTATGCTGATAGAACTTCTTCCTAATATCCAGTCTAAACCTGCTTTCACTCAGCTGCAAACCATTCCTCTTGTTCTATTGCTAGACACCCTTAAGAAATTATCTCTCTTACTTTCCTGTAGGCTCGCTTCAGGTATTGGAAGATAAGTAGTTCTAGCTTCTTTAAACACCTTCGCTTCTCCCTAAATCATTTATGCTTGTGACATCCTGATTCCAGTGCACCACTCTCCTTTTTACCTTCTTATTTTCTTGCATTCTTATTTCCCCCCCACTTGTTTCCTCCTAATGGGGGAAAGAAATGGCTTGTTTGAAGTTTGTTTCCCCCCACTCCCCACTCCCCACTCCATGTCTGCTTACTTTTTTCTTCCAGCCACCTACTAAGTCAGCCTGATTTTCTCTTATTAAATCAAGCCAATATACTTAGGCAGTGAATTTCCCAATAGCAAAGTCAACAAACAAGATCCATAAATTATTACACAGTAATAATTTCCATCACAGTAGCAACTGTGTTTTCCTGTATATTTTGCTTAGTGCTAAAAATCACCCTCAGTGGGTAATGAAAAACAGTCATTTAGGTTGCAAAACAGTCAGCAGACAATGTCCAACATAAGAGCATTAAGGAAGGAGGAATGGAAAGGCATTGGAAGGCCAACAGCATTCATGATGCAAAACTCACAGTACAGAGTAGCTGACAAGATGTACACTTTAATATCAGCCTCTATCTTCCTGTTAAACTCACTGCCTCAAGTCCAAAGCAGCCACAGGCCCAGACTTGATATCTGTATAGAAAACATTCAAGTTATAGCTGGAATAAATTATAAATCAAGTTAGCTTTACACTGAAATTAAACCCAAAATGCTTATAAGCAGAAACTCTGATTGCTAAATGGATTTAAGTGTATAAAGTAGATCCGTGGTCAAAAATCCTGCCTCCTCTTCCTCTGCTTCAAACTAGAGCAGAGCAGATTTAGATTGGATGTTAGGAACAAGTTCTTTACCATGAGGGTGGTGGAACACTAGAAGAGGTTGCCCAGGGAGGTGGCCGGGGCCCCTTCCCTGGAGACATTCAAGGTGAGGCTGGACAGGGCTCTGGGCAACCTGATCTAGTCGAGGATGTCCCTGCTGACTGCAGAGGGGGTTGAACTGGATGACCTTTGGAGGTCCCTTCCAATCTAGACTATGATTCCATGATTCTATGATCCTCATTCTATTTTAGCAATGAAGATAGGACCTCAAAGGCCAACATTTCTATGGCAGCTTGTCCAAGGATGAAACATCTCTTTTCAGTTGATGGAGACAGGTTGAGAGAGTGGTGGTTGTTCAGTTTGGAGAAGAGAAGGCTCCAAGGAGACCTTATTGTGGCCTTCCAGTATCTAAAGGGGGTTACAGGAAAGCTGGGGAGGAACTTTTTAGGCTGTCAGGGAGTGATAGGACTGGGGGGATTGGAGCAAAACTAGAAGTGGGGAGATTCAGATTGGATTAAAAAGTTCTTCCCCATGAGAGTGGTGAGACACTGGAACAGGTTGCCCAGGCTTGATGTTGCTCTGGGCAACCTGATCTAGTGTGAGGTGTCCCTGCCATGGCAGAGGGGCTGGGACTGGATGGCCTTTGAAGTCCCTTCCAACCTTGACAGTTCTGTGATTCTGTAAGGAACCATTTAATAAATGACTTAATAATATTAATTTTCATTATAACTTTCCCAATAAACATACATTGAATCATCATCCTTAGCCATAAAGTTTCCATCCAGGTTATGTGCCATTGGCATTATGAGTTCAGGTAGTTCAGAAGTGCCCTCCTTTGCTTTTCTCACAAATTTACCCACACAATCCATTTTTAAATGGTCTCTACTTTGTGTTCGTGTTCCTTGCTAAATGTCAAACCGTAAGAGGAAAAACTTCCCACTGCATTTGCTCAGATTTTTCATTGTTGCAAGCATGGTGAGTTTTAATAGTTCCGTTTAACATTCAGTTGAATAAGGTAGTAAGTTGGGCAAAACAGTGCAGAACCCAGAACCCAGAAGCTGTGGCACAGTTTGTGAAGGTGCAAGCTTAGAAGTGAGCAACAAAGCTGGGAACCAGGGAAGCTAGGCATGATCTGTCTATGTGCTTAAGTCTACCTTTAGCTGATGTTGTTGTGTTAGGTTATAGGCTGGACTTGATGATCTAGTGGACGATGTAGTTGTGTCGCCCAAGGATCAGTGCTGTGCCCAGTCCTGTTTAATACCTTCATCGATGATCTGGATGAGGAGATTGAGTCCAGCACCAGTAAGTTTGCAGATGACACCAAGTTGGGAGCATGTGTGGACCTGTTAAAGGGTGGGAGGGCTCTACAGAGGGATCCAAACAGGCTGCACAGATGGGCACAGTCCAGTGCCATGAATTTTAACAAGTCCAAATGCCAGGCTCTGCACTTTGGCCACGACAACACCGAGCAGTGCTATAGGCTGGGGACAGAGTGGCTGGAGAGTGGCCAGGCAGAGAGGGACCTGGGAGGGGGACCTGGTTGACAGCAACTGAACATGACCCAGCAGTGTGCCCAGGCATCCTGACCTGGATCAGCAATAGTGTGGCCAGCAGGACCAGGGAAGTCCTTCTGCCCCTGTACTCAGCACTGGTTAGGCAACACCTTGAGTCATGTGTCCAGTTCTGTGCCCCCCAATTTAAGAAGGATGTTGAGGTGCTTGAACGTGTGCAGAGAAGGGCACCAAGGCTGGTGAGGGGGCTGGAGCACAGCCCTGTGAGGAGAGGCTGAGGGAGCTGGGAGTGTTCAGCCTGGAGAAGAGGAGGCTCAGGGCAGACCTCATTGCTCTCTACAGCTACGTGAAAGGAGGTTTGCAGCCAGATAGAGTTGGTCTCTTCCGCCAGGCACCCAGTGACAGAACAAGAGGACACAGTCTCAAACTCCACCAGGGCAGGTTTAGTCTAGACATTAGGATGAAATTCTGTACAGCAAGAGTGATTGGCACTGGAATGGGCTGCCCTGGGAGGTGGTGAAGTCACCATCCCTGGAAGTGTTTAAAAGGAGAATGGATGAGGCTCTTAGTGCCATGGTTTAGTTAACTAGAAGGTGATAGCTTGGACTTGATGATCTCAAAGGTCTTTTTAAAGATGGTTAGTTTGTGATTCTGTGATCTCAGAGATCTTTTCTAGCCTCAACAATTCTGTGCTTTTGTGATTCCCCATGCCTCAGAATCATACCTGACCTGAAATATAACCCACACAGCAGAATAAAATTGATTTGAAAATATCAAAAGGAAAAACTCCCATGGTCATTCCAGGCTTGTGATGATTTTCTTCTTCATGCCTTTCCTGCTCTTCATACTTATGCAGCTTATTATCAGTGCTGGGCATCACATAGTCTGCTCCAGCAAACTGTGGTGCATTGAACTAGGGATTGCACTGCAGAAAATCAAATGTTAGTGATGATGATTAAGGTTTTCCTGGGATTCTCTTATGCACCCTTACTACTGCTGCATCATTCTGCTGCTGAACTCTTCGTGTTGTGCTAATTGATGCTTCTGCAACTGAAGTAAGAAGGATATTAAGCTTAAGACCTTTCTTCAAGAGAATGTGAAGCTAATTCACTCTTCCTTCATAAAATGTTTCTGAAAGAACTGTACAGTCCCAAAATCCCCAAAGACAAGTTCTTCTAACATACCAGTGGAGGAAGATGGCTGCATTGCTCAATATTAGAACCCCTCTGACAATGACAAGCAGAAGGGAGTAACTACAGTAATATTTCCTGTGCTGAGGTACCTCAGCTTTTGTGGGGGTGTTGTAAGGTGACTTATGCAACTTGTGGGTAGTCTGGCTGGCACCTCATCATGGAGATGCCATTTGATAATGGACTAGCCTGACAAAGACAGTCAGGTTGCCTTCCTCACCTGGACCCTTCTCTGTGTTTTTAGCACGTCTTGTGCTCCTTGGAGCCACAGCCAGCCAGCTCAGAGGGCTCAGCCAGCAGAAGACTAAGCCTGCAAGAAAGCGAAGAGCTTTTTTTGTCAGGTTAGCTTTCTGCACTGGATCAATTGCACTTTGATGTAAATCCCTGGGAAAGAGGTTGTGGAAACCATGCCTGGCTGGCAGGCAGAAGGGGGAGCAGGAATTATTTCAGTTCTAAGTTTGGCTTAACTTAATCAGAAACCTGCAGGAAGAATCTCTCCAAACAATGACTTTGGCAGTGAAGCTTTTTGAAGGTGTTCCTCCGTGTCGGTTGATTGCTCTCACCCTAGAGTTGAACTTCACAGCCTCGTCAGGTGCAGCCATTATAGGATGATTAGGGTGAATCTTAGGAAGAAGTGGGACTCTGAAACAGGTTGCCCAGGAAGGCTGTGGATGCCTCCTCCCTGGGGGTGTTCAAGGTCAGGCTGGATGAGGCCTTGAGAAGCCAAGTCTAGCTGAGATGTGTCCCTGCCCATGGTGGAAAGGTTAGAGTAGATGATCTCTAAGATCCCTTCCAGCCTAAGCCATTCTATGGTTCTATGCCTAGACTCTAAACTGGGCTGTGGCTCAAGGCAGACAACTTTTCTTGCAATAGCAAAGTTGATGAGCTGTGGTGTAAGGCCAGGAGTTAGTAGCTAGCTGGATGTGATAGGGCAGGAATTTCTTAAACCAACATGTCTGCTGTAGCCAGTCTCTCATGAAATTACAGTTGGAGGGGTCTCAGTGGATCACATTCCTTTAACACATCAATGCCTGTGTTTATTGTTGAAAGAAAATGCTCTGTGTGGCAGCTCCAGTAGTGGATTCAGTTTTCTCCCCAGAAAATGTTCTGTTGAGGGAACAAACTAACATATAACTGATGTGGCATGGCACTGGGGGCTTGTATGTAACAGCAGATTGAAGGAGGTTCTCCACCTCTACTCTACCCTGGTTAGAACCCCATCTTGAGTACTGTGTTCAGTTTTGGGCTCCCCAGTTTAAGAGGGACAAGGATCTGCTGGTGAAGTTCCAGTGGAGGGCTACAAGAATGATTAGGAGACTGGAGCACTGCCCAATGAGGAGAGGCCTGAGGGACCTGGGGCTTTTTAGTCTGAAGAAGAGAAGACTGAGAGAGGATTTAATAAATGTTTATAAATATCTGAGGGCTGGGGGTTGGGTGGAGGGACAGGCTCTGCTCACTTGCTCACTGGGATAAGACAAGGAGCAATGGATGGAAGCTGCAGCACAGGAGGTTCCACCTCAACACAAGCGAGAATTTTACTGTAAGGGTCCCAGAGCACTGGTACAGGCTCCCCAGAGAGGTTGTGAAGTCTCCTTCTCTGGAACACTTCATGGCCTGTCTGGATATGTTCCTCTGTGATCTGAGCTACATTGTATGGTCCTGCTCTGGCAGGGGGGTTGGACTCAATGATCTCTTTGGGTCCCTTCCAACCTCTGACATCCTGTGATCCTGTGACCATGGTTGCACCTCCTTCAGTCTTGCAGCATGGATGGGCAACACAGAGAGGATTGCAGTACAGTTACCAGAGTTTACTACTGCCACAGGTTTCCTTTGCAGAATGGAGTCACAGAAATCTGTTTGTTATTGCCTCCTGAAACCACGTGACAGCCCTTTAATCATGGTTTAGAGATAAACAAAAATCCATTTTCTTCCATTCTGACAATAAACCACAGTTTATGTCTGGGGAAAAACATACCTGAAGAGTGCTTATATCTAAGCTTGGGCCAAAGTGCCTGAAGGCGTGGTCAATACAGACAATCTCAGCGTTCAGTGGGAGTTTGTGTGCAGACAAGCCATCAGAAGAGGTGTGATTCCAACGCAGCCACCTGACTTGCAGAACTGGTGTCTGAGGCAAGGAGCAGTCACTGTAAAGAACTATCCTGCTGAAAGAGACCAGGAAGGGTTTTTTTAAACCTTTCCTGCTTAGAAAATGACACTAAACATTTTACTTCAGAAACAGTTTCTGCTGGGAGAGTGTGGCAAAGTTCAAACTAATTATTCACTGTTTTGAGTGAACTCTTTCTCGCATCCTTAGATGTTTGGGTTGCTCGGCTCACAATGAATGCCTTCTCTTACTACAGCCAAGAAAAAAATACAAAATGGATTTTGGCAGATCCCCTCCCACCATATCTGAAAGGAGACTAATACCACTGGGGAAAAAAAAAAAAATAAGAACTTCACATACATCTATTTTCTCATTCTGATAATAAGGCAAACATGAGTATGATGGAAAGTGTTTGCTTTCTGAAATGATTTGTTGTGCATCTATTGCTGTTTGGAGCAACAAAGAAGCCATTGTAATGTAAAAATGTCAGTCCTCAAGTGAATTTGTAGTTGCAGTTTTCCAATTATATAAAAGGAGACACTGAAGAACAGTAAAACTCTCAAATATCTCTGCTGATTCCCATGCAGACTTTCCTAGCTATGCACATGTACTTGTCCCTTGTACGTCACTTGGCCTCATCCCTGGAGATATTCAAGGTGAGGCTCGACAGGGCTCTGGGCAACCTGCTCTATCTGAGGATGCCCCTGCTGACTGCAGAGGTGAAATGGATTTAAGTGTATAAAGCAGATCTGTGGTCACAATTCCTGTCTCCTCTTCCTCTGCTTCAAACTAGAGAAGAGCAGAATCAGTTTGAATATTAGGAAGAACTTCTTTACCATGAGGATTGTGGCTGGAACAGGTTGTCCCAGGAGGTGGTTGGGGCCCCATCACTCAAGATATTCAAGGTGAGGCTTGACAAGGGTCTGGGCAACCTGATCTAGTTGAGGATGTCCCTGCTAACTGCAGAGGGGGTCCCTCCCAACCCAGACAGTTCTCTAATTCTCCTCTGATTTAAGGTGTGCTGCATTTTAAAGCATGATTTGTGTAAATCAGGATTTTGATTTGCTGTGTGATTTCCTGAGCAATCCCCAAAGAAGTGTCATTTTGTGGGTAGCAAAGTGTTTGAGTGCAGCTCAGCACCTTCAATGTGTCAGCTAGATCTATTGCACCATGATTAATGGCATATTCAGAAGAACTCTACTCCTGAAATTCTTCTGTATTTAGCTTTAGCAAACATTTCCCACATGTCTTTGAGTGGCAGTCCATCTTTGGGTGTTTACATTTGCCATCTGGAGATGTCAGCTTTGTTCTACAAAAGAACTGTGGAATGGTGTAAGGAAATCTCAAGAAGTGAGCAAGAACATTTTAAAAAGGTTTACAAACAAATGCACCCTTATATAGCATAGAAAAAAAAAAGGGTTTATTCATGTGTAATGGTATGGATACACTTTTTTGGCAAAGTCACTCCACTAGCTGATTTTTTTTTTTTAATCCTATTGCTACACATAATCCAAAAAGAATTGTAAGCAAGTTCTTAGAATCACTGAATGGCTCAGGTTGAAAGGGACCTCAGAGATCATCGGCTACCACCTCTCCAGCCATGGGCAGGGACACCTCTCAGCTGCACTTGGCTGGTCAAGACCTCATCCAGCCTGGCCTTGAACACCCCCAGGGAGGAGGCAGCCACAACCTCCCTGATAATCTATTCCAGAGTCTCACCACCCTTGTACTAAAGAACTTCTTCCTAAGAACCAGTCTGAACCTACTTTCCCTCAGCTTCAAATTATTCCCCTTTGTACTGTTTCTAGACACCCTTATTAAAAGTCCCTCTGAAGTCTTCCTGGAGGATCCCTTCAGCTATTGGAAGGCAGCTCTTAGGTCCCCCTAGAGTCTTTTGTTCTCCAGGCTGAACACCCCTAGCTCCCTCAGCCAATCCTCACAGCAGAGGTGCTCCAGCCCTTGGATCATCTTTGTGGCCTTCTCTGGACTCGCTTCAACAGCTCTGTGTCCTTCTTCTGCTGGGGACACCAGAACTGGACTCAGTAGTGGAGGTGAGATCTCAAAAGTTCTCTAAGTTCTACATACTGTTGAATTTAGGTTGTTCATTTTATGCATGTACTCCAATGTGATCAGGCTCACAGTTCTTCCAGAACTCCTTATAATGAGGCAGATCTCCTGGTTTTTGTGGATTTTTTTACACAGCAGCTTTTGTGGAAACTAATCTGCATGTAAATCATAGAAACCTCCTGGATTCTTTGGGCAGGCAGGTACAAGAACGCTGCGTTATTCTTACAGCTGTCACCATTACTACTCGTACTTGCAATGGTCTGAATGCAGAATCTGTATTTCCCTGCACTCAGCTACGACACACTTATGCATCAGAAGAGATTAAATATAACCATGCAAAGGATGTAACCTCTTGTTATGCTGCAGTAGGTTTGTTTTGCCACCAGCAACTGCAGGATAACTGCTGACATAAAATTCAGATCTTGGCAGGTGAAACACTTCCAGATGAACTTCATCATTTCCATAATGTGTGGAGCACTGCAAGCTCTAGCCACGTGAAATGGAATTAGGTGCAGCCAAACAGAGCAAACCACTGAACAATTAAAGCTCAATCCCTTAGAAACATGTTAATGTTCTCTGCTGTTATTTATGCTGCTGGTTGAGCTAGTCAAGGGCCACATCCAGCACTCAAAACTGACACACGTTCCTCTCTGCTTGTATCACTAGGAACAGAGCTGCCATCTGTGCCCTTAGAAATTCTCTCTCTACTCTTTGCTCTTTGTAAGATGAGCCCATCTTCAATGTCAGGCTAAGATTTATGGCTAGTGATCTGCCTCAAGTTGTTTTCTGATCACCAGCAGGCTGTTTGGATTCCCTTTTCTCTTTGCTGTTGGCTAGTGCCACCGTGGGACTTGGGCTTGTCAGAGTTATTTTATACATCGTTACCTTAGCGGTGCAGGGGATGATCATTTTCCCACAGAACAATAATTCTTTCTTGGAGGATGCATGTAAATATTGGCTCTTCAGACAGTGACTTTTGCAAATTTCCTTGAAAGCTGGATGCTGAAGGTTTTATTCCTCACTGCCTCACACCTCTTCCCATCATTTACACTCCTGCCAAGGAACATTACTGAACCATCAGCACCACACACTGCATCTTCCAGCCTCCAGGACCAGCTGCTCTGTGATCTTAATGCCCTTGTCCAGGAGTCTTATTTACTTATTTAAATGTAATTTCAAGTCCATTTCCTTTAATGATCCAAACTCAGTTTCGTGGTTTAGCCCTGAAAAGGAATGATACTGCAGCCCTCACTTCATTACAGAGAGGAACTAGGGCAGAGGCCAGCTGGGCAGCAGCCAGGCCTGACTCCGGCATTCTTAGACTGGGAAGATCCAAGGTGAAACGTAATCAAACTAGGGGCTGTAAATAGACTAAAACAAATAAACACGTTCAGAAATCCAAGGGCTGCAAGGTCTGGTCTCTTTCCAAAACTATTCCGTGGTTTGGGTTTGTTCTTGTTGGTTGTTTGGGGTTTGGGTTTGTTTTTTTGTTTTTTTTTTTCTTGTTTTGTTTTGTTTTTACAAAGACATCATTTCATCTATGTACTAATGCAGGTTCTAGCTCTCAGCACTGCCCTTTCCACAGCCTGCCATGTGGCCCAGTTCTCTGTCTTCTTCCTTCTTGCAGTGCAGTTTGTTGAAAGACTCTGGTACCTTTTTGTTTAGAGTCCATGAGTTTGGTTCCTGGGATCAGGACACAATGATTCCCAGAGTGGATTTGGTGGGGTCCTTCAGTGGGCATCAGTGGCCACTCATGCACCAGTGAGCTCGTTTTCAGAGCCTGGGAGCTGCTCTGTCGCTGAAACCTGTGACAGCCCAGAACATCCAGCCCTGCTCCTGTGTTTCTCCTACATTAGGGTTTGAATTGTAGAATAATTTCTCCTGCCCCATGTCTGCTGTTAATGGGGAAGCCAGGCTAGCAGGGAACCAGGTACTTTATCAACCACCCCTCTACACCCCAAACTCTTCAACACTTAGGTGGGCCTACATACGTGGTAATATTCACCAGCACAGAACTTTGTCATCCAAGCTGTCAGCCTGACTCAAAGCATTTACCATTCAATTTTTATCTTTATGTCCTCTGACTTGCCCACTGTTCAATTTTCCATCATGAGCTCTGCCTATCTGAAATAGCCTGGAAAAACTTTAGCAATTCCTTTGCCTTCCATTATTTACATTTTTAGTTTAATTGAAACATGATTTTTTTTTTTTTAGTCTCCCTGCACTGCAGCAGTATCAATCAAGCAGTGTGTGTCCCACCCAGATAATGGAGAACAGTTCTTCCTGTTATTAATCCACACTCTTTCCAGTAGTGTTTGCTTAATTTAACAACTGCACAAATTACCTCCCAGGGGAGGCTGCAGACTTACTGAAGCCTGTCTCCACTGGGCTTAATTTTCTTCTGTCTTGGTTCCTTGTTAGCCATTGATACTTGTGCAAGGTGTCCATCAAATATTAGAAGGCAGTCCAGTACCATTTTCCCTTCATCCACAAAAACCTGCAGTGACCCAAGACTCATGACAGCAACATTGTACTTCTGGCCAAAAAATGTGTTTTGATGTGTTCTCACTTGCAGGGGTCACTGAGATGCCTGTAGTGTAGAACTATGCTGGCAACCCTTCCAAGTGTACACCAGCCCTGAAGGACAAATCACAACAGAGAATCAAAGTTCTTGCTGGTGGAGACCAAGATCACAGAATCACAGAATGGTAGGGGGTTGGAGGGGGGTCTCTGGAGATTGAGTCCAATCCCCCTGCCAGAGGAGGATCTCCTAGGGCAGGTCACACAAGAACACATCTAGATGGGTTTTGAAAGTCTCCAGAGAAGACAACTCCACAACCTCTCCATGGACAGCCTGCTCCAGGGCTCCAGCACCCTCATCATAAAGAAGTTTCTCCTCATGTTGAAGGAAAACCTCCTGTGTTCCAGTTTGTGTCTCTTGACCCTTGTCTTACCACAGGACACTGCTGAAAAGAGACAGGCCTCTTCTTGACTCCCAGCCCTCACATATTTGTAAACATTAATAAGACCTCCCCTCACTCTTCTCCAGGCTAAACAGCCCCAGGTGTCTCAGCCTTTCCCCATCAGACAGATATTCCCATCCCTTCATCCCTGTAAGCCCAGTCTGATAGTGACTGATGGCTCACTGCTTCATCATCAGGCTAATACATGGCAAGACCTACAGCAATACTTCCACAAGCCCTTCAGAGAAGTTCAGGCTTTTAAGTCTCCATAAGGGTCTTATTAGGCTGAGATGTTGAAGGGGGCAACGAGTCCTTCAGTGGAATCGTTTAGAGAGGAACACATCTCATAGGCAGTGGGTTCCTGCTGTGAGCTTTTTGTGATGATGACAGGTCTCAGACTATGGCTCCACTAAGGAAAAAGCTCCAAGAAAGGAGTCAGAGCCAAAGTAAACTCCAGAATCAATCACAACTGTCATCTAGAAAGAGATGCAGCACATGAAAAAGATAGAAATGTTATGAAAGCAAACTACACACTGCAGTCATTCATACTTAGTAGTGTCTTGTAACTGTTGGTCTACAGATCACAGAATATATTTGGTTGGAAGAAACCTTTGAGATAATTCAGTCCAACCTTCCACCCAGCACTAAACCATGTCCCTAAGCGCCAGCTCCATAGGTTCCTTAAACACCTTCAGGGATGGTGACTCCAGCACTGCCCTGGACAGAATACTCCAAGGTCTGAGAACCCTTTCAGTGAAGAAATATTTCCTAGCATCCAGCTTGAACCTCCTCTGCTGCAGCTTGGAACCATTTCCTCTGGTCCTGTCTCTTGCCACCAAGGAGCAGAGGCTGCCCCCTCCTCACTCCAACCTCCCTTCAGGAAGCTATAGAGAGCAATGAGGTCTGCCCTCAGCCTCCTCTTCTCCAGACTGAACACCACCAGCTCCCTCAGCCCCTCCTTGTAGCCCAAGTACTCCAGGCCCTTCTCCAGCCTCATTGCCCTTCTCTGGACATGCTCCAGCATCTCAATGTCCTTCCTGTAGTAAGTGGCCCAGAACTGAACATAGCAGTTGAGGCATGGCCTCAGCAGTGCTGAGCACAGGGAGATGATTCCCTCTTGACCCTGCTGTCCACCCTGTTTCTAACCCAAGCCAGGATGCCATTGGCTTTCTTGACCACCTGGGCACTGCTGGCTCATGTGCAGTCAGCTATCAACCAACACCCCCAGGTCTCCTCTCCAAGTTGCAACTTTCCAACCACACATCTCCAAGTCTGTAGCTTACCATGGGACGGTTGTGACCCAAGTGCAGGACTTGGCATTTGGTCTTGTTGAACCTCATACAGTTAACCTTGGCCCATGGGTCTAACCTGTCCAGATCCTGCTGTAAAACTTCCCCACCCTTTAGCAGATCAACACAGCCACCCAACTTGGTGTCATCTGCAAACTTACCGAGGGTGCACTCAATCTCCTCATCCAGATCATTGATAAAGACATTATAAAGAGGACAGGCACTAGCACTGAACCCTGGGGGGCACCACTAGTGGCTGGACATCAGCCAGGTTCAACTCCATTCACCACCACTCTGAGCCCAGCCATCAGCCAGGGTTTTGTTGGGTTTGGGGTTTTTGTGTGTGTGTGTAAAATACATCCTTTCATGCAAAATATCCTATGTAAAAGGATAGCAAATAATTAACATCAAACCAGTTAGTTATTACTTTGGCCTGGAGCCAAAGGCTGTTAGAGCTGATTTACCGTAAAGGCTTCTCTGCACTTGCCTTGGTGTGGTGCCAGAGCAGTACCAACTGCAGAAGCTCTTACTGGCCCAGGCAGGGGCATTCTTACTGGCACGTGGCCTCATGGGGTTGTGCAGTCATGTGTGCAGTCATCTTCTGGTTTACAGCTTTTCCTTCAAAATGGCTTTAATATGCATGCCAACAGTCAGCATATAAAAATCATTTCCAGAGAGTGATTTGGCCATAGAAGAAAGACAGGTTTCGAGCCTTGTTATTATGCTACTGTGATGGGCTTCTAAAGGGAAACATTTTTCTTAGCCTGTTATAAATATCTCATTGTGCCCTGACACTCACAGGCTAGGAAACTATCACAGCTACACGTGAGAAAGGCAGTGCTACAGTAATAGAAAAGCTCTTTTGTTTTCCTGATGGAGAGCTGCAAGGAGGAAAATCTGCTGATGCCTGGATATTTTCAAACCAAAATTGCATGTTGTTTACATTAGAAACCGAAGCTTTGTTTACAGCTTTCTGTGCTGTGGAGCATCTGGAAACGCAGGCAGTCGCTGCTCGAGAAGGCTGTGCTCTCACTGACCTACTCCAAAGCTACATAGGATAGGACAAGTGATGGTTTGAAGCAGAGGGAGAGGAGATTTAAAACTGGATCTTAAAGAAGTTCTTCAGTATGAGGATGGTGAGACTCTGGAATAGGCTGCCCAGGGAGGTTGTGGCTGCCTCCTTCCTGGGGGTGTCCAAGGCCAGATTGGATGAAGCCTTGGACCGCCAAGTTTATTTGAGAGGTGTCCATGCCCACGGTGGGGAGGTTGGAGTAGATGATCCCTTCCAACCTAAGCCATTCTAAGGCCCCTTCCAATCTAAGCTATTCTATGATTTTATGTTCACAGGGGGACCAAGACTCAGGTCTAGGTGACAAACTCAACACATAGGCATGTCTCAGAAGACTCAGCCATTTGGAAACATAAGCCTAAATTCCTAGAAGTCATCAAGGAGTTAAACAATAACCCCTATCAGGTAGCCAGTTCATTACCATATGGCTATTTCCACTGCTGCTCTCCATAAAGTCGTGCCAGCACTTTCATTTTAAACACTGTTTTTCATGAGTTTATATAACACAGCTGTAAATATTTTGTCAGGCTGAAACTTGGCATACAAAGCAGAGAGAAGCTAGGGAAAAAGAAAAAAAAACCCACCCCTGGCTAAGCTCCTTTTGAATGATATAAAAATTAAATTGCTGGGAGTGTTGTATGGGATAGGTATGCTCAGCTTCATAAAAGCTTTGTATTAGCAAGTGGAGAACATAACAAAGCCATCTTAGCAGAAGGTGTCCACAAGGCAGGAGTTCTGGAAAAGGCTAGGGGCTGGACCTGTGTGTTGAAGAGCTCAATAAACAAAATACCAATATAGTAACACTGAAGGAACATAATTAGTCACCACATTCCTGACTTCTGTCCTCTGGTATTTCCACTGTAAACATGGATCATCCTCATCAAGCATGGACAGAGCTGTGGATGCAGCTGTGTGTCCTTGTATGAGTAACACAGATCAAGGATCTGATCATTGAGGTTGAGGTCATACAAGGCAGCTAAGCCACCTAACAGCCCAGTAGAAAGCTACCCTTCCTCTTTTTTTTTCCAGCCAGCCTGGTTTTCTGCCAGGATTGTGACCTGAGGCTTCACTCTGCTGAAGCCTCTCAATAAATAATAAACAGGGCTTGTAGTGATAGGCCAAGGGCAATGGTTTGAAATGGGAGCAGGGGAGATTCAGGCTGGACATCAGGAGGAAGTTCTTTACAGTGAGAAATACTGGAACAGGCTGCCCAGGGATGTGGTTGAGGACCCATCCCTGGAGACATTCAAGATCAGACTGGATGTGTCCCCGTGCAGCCTGCTGCAGTTGGAGGTGTCCCTGCTAAGTGCCAGGGGCTTGGACAAGATGCTTTTTGAGGACCCCTTCCAACCCAATGCAATCGGTAAATGCTAGGGCCAATGCAAGTGAAATGCCTGCAGCAAAGAGGTTCTCCATGCTTGTGTAACTTTAGCAGCTGTGCAGGAAAAGTCCCATTATGGCTCCCCTAAAAGTCATCATGCACTTGCCTAACTGGGCAGATGACTACATCCACTAAAAAAACTCTTACTTTAAACTAGGATGGAGAAGAACTCTCCAAAACCATGTAAGGAGGCCCGACACCTGGGGATTAACAACAGGAGTTCCAGGCAGGTAGCTTATGTGTATGGCAGGATTACTAAAACCTCACTTACTTTTGGTTTGTTTTGGATCTAGGTGCCCAATATCCAGTGTAAATATTGACACTTTGGCCAGGAACTCCTTAGTTATAGTGATAACATGCTCCAACCTGCAAGGGTTTGGCTTTTTGCTGACTGCAGCAGGGGTTGGACTAGATGACTTTTGAAGGTCCCTTCCAGCCCAGCCCATTCTGTGATTCTACGATCCTTTGAAAGGAGCTTTCAGCAGGCCCAGAAGACTTCAGAGAAATGATTCGATGTCTCTGTGAGGAAGATTTGCTTCTCAGTCCTTACATCTGAAAAATCCTCATAATTACACCTAGCCTCACAGAAAAACTGGGAAACTTAATTAGTGCCTTCAAAGCCTGTTGCGCTGTACACAGTGAAGGCTGTTGGCAAGAGAAGGGACAAGGTGGCCCAGTAACTCTGTGGTGAGTCAGTGATGTTACCTAACGTGCAGCAGAGCTGTGCTGTGTGGCACAGTAGCTGCAAGCACACTGCCTTATCACCTATTTACCAGGCAGAATGAACTGGTTCAGCTAAAATAAGAACAGGAATAAACCTGTGTCCAATCACACCTCAACCTTAACTCCACTTGTGCTCCGGCACTCCCTGTCCTGGGTGAAATGAGTTCCCAGAGGGTTTTATTGCCTTTTTTTTTTTTTTTTCCCTCTGAATTGTTAATTATTTAATTGAACAAGATGAGGGAGGAGGAAAAAATAATCCAGAGAAATGTGGTTTTGTGCAGTATTACAACCAAAGTTTACAAGCAAAATTACAGCAGTAAATATCAGGGAGCAACTGTCTCCTTTCTTACATCAGACTGTGTGGAGATGGTGATTCCCTCCAAACTGCCCCTTGGGAAGCACTGGCTGAGAGATTATTTACAAGGGAAATAAAAGTTGTCATCAAACAGAGACGGACTTTATAATATTTGCTTCTCATTTTCACCTTTCCAATCCACCAAGTGCCGTGGCCGTGTTCAGTGGACTCGTAAAATCACCTGGCCCATGGGGGCTCTGGTTCCCCTTCTCTCTGAAGCCAAATCTGGCTTGGCACTGCTGTGCAAGGAGGAGACCGAGGCCAAATGCTCAAAGCATAGCACCTGGGCACAGCAGACATTGGTTCTCTCCTCACCCTTATGTGTCCTGAAGTGTGTCACCTGTGCTCGTGCATGGTATAAGAGCACCTTGTCACCTCTGGAGGATGCTCAAAATTCCTTAGTGCTAGGTGAGTGGGAAGTCATTAAGGAAAGATGCTTACGAAGTGCACAACTGCAGACATCCTCAGATTGCATGTGGTGAGGCCTTTAGGTATTGCTTTGACTACTACAGATTCACAGGTTGCACTGGGTTGGAAGGGACCCCCAAAAGTCACTTGTCCAAAGTGAACAGGAACACCTCCAACTAGATCAGGCTGCACAAAGCCATGTCAAATATGATCTTGAACTTCTCCAGGGATGGGGTCTCAACCACATCCCTGTGCAGCCTGTTCCACTATTTCACCACTCTCATTGTACGGAACTTCCTCCTGGTGTCCAACCTAAGTCTGCCCTGCTACAGATTCAAACCACTGCCCCTCTTAGTTTCTTCCTTGCTTGCACTAGAGATGACACACCATCCCTTCTCTCATTTTATTCTCTTTTCTTTCCACTTCTCATGCACCTGCACCCTGTGGTCTGCAATCAGCCCTGAGAAAGCTCTTTGGTATTCAGAGTGATGCCTTCCACCCACAGCGCTCTGCAGCCATGCTATTGCAACTGCTGCAGTGACAACCACTGAGATGGAGCAGGACTCTGATCCATGTTTTACATAATCCTTTAGAACCAAGAGAAGAAGGGGAGAAAGGGAGGTAGAGACATGGTTATTTTTAACCTGTGCTGATTTGCTCACCCACTTTACTCTGCGGCCTCATAGACACTTGCAGTGGTGGAGGAGACAGCAGCAATAAACTGATGGCTGGAGAGTGTGTGGTGCTGGAACTCCCTTGCCAACAAGGCAAGGGTGGCACAAGCATGTTCTCTGCTCTGCCTGGCCCATTGCATGCCAGCCAGTGGCCTCTGCTGCTAACACGTCACCTGAAGGAAGGGGTGGAGTGAGGAGGGGCCAGCCTCTTCTCCTTGGTAGCAAGAGACAGAGGAAATGGTTCCAAGCTGCACCAGGGGAAGTTTAGGCTGGATATTAGGAAATACTTCACTGAAAGGGTACTTAGACATTGCAATGGTCTGCCCAGGGCAGTGTTGGAGTCACCATCCCTAGAAGGGTTCCAGCAGCCTGTGGAGATGACACTTAGGGACATGATTTAGTGCTGACCCTTCAGTGATGGGTTGAGGGTTGGACTGGATGATCTTTGAGGTATCTTTCAACCAAATATATTCTATGATTTTGTGATTGTGATTCTGTGACTGTGTGGTTGTGTGATTCTCTGATTGTGATTGTGTGATTCTGTGACTGTGATTCTGTGATTCTGTGAGTTTAAGGCAGCAAGAAGCTTGAGGTGAAAGCTTTTGTTGCCACGGAAAACCAGGGGTGTCTAATCTCTGTGTGACATTGGTTTAGCTGAGCTATGTTGGCCTGTTACACAAATGAGGATCTGCTTGGCTCTGCTGACTGCTTTGACAACATTTTCTTGAGTTTCATGGTATCAGGCAGTGTTACCAGGAGCCAGCTGCTGGAATCTCAGCTTTCTTTTCCCTTTTTAAAAGTAAGTTCAGGGCAGACAAACAAGGGAAGCCTCACAACACAAAGGCTGAAGCATCTGGATGCCCATAAACCAAGCTTCAAATGGACACAGTTGGTAAAAATCTCTCTTTTTATTTTTTGGGACTTGATTCATGACAGGCTGAATCCTGGCAATGTTTGTGCAATGCAAAAGAGCTATAAATATTAAGGAAGTAAAAATGCACAGTGCTTCTCCATCACCTGCCAGCTGCAGCCACACTATGCCTCATTGGGATTTATCGCAGCATCCTCCATCAGAGCAAGTGTTAAAGTGCTGCTATTACTTCTGATTACAAATGGAGCAGGTAAGAGCATCAGTGCTTACCAACACCCTGTTGCAGAATGGCCTGCACAGCACACCACCACATTAACAACATTTCATTCTTCAGCTTTAAAAACAGCGCTCTCAGAAAGAGGAGCTAACACATTCTAGTCTGACCCCTGGAAGGAAATGTGGGAAGGAAATAACTGTAACTGGCACAGCCAATAATGGGTTATGATGTTACCCTCCTGCAAGCCAGAGGGGAATTGTACTGCACATAAGACTGGAATTAGCCTGATTTCTCAAACATCTGTGTTAATCTTTCTAAAACAGAGAGGGGAAAAAAAAAAAACCCACACCACAAAACCCCAGCCTAAACAAGTGAGCTTTTAGTCCCCTTGGAGCTCTTCTGTGCCATTTTGATGGAAGAGTCAGAAAGTTGCCTTCATGATTTGTCCAAAGGTGCCCCTCATCATGGAACAAGAGACATTCCTGCCATCCCTGCACAGTCTCTCCCCGCATGCCACATGCAAGAAACTGGAGCAAACTGCCCTTTGATGACTTTTTATCTAATATAATGGTCCCTCCAGGCCTTTGACAACTCAGAGATTAGAGGGCTCATCTGAACAAAGAAGCTGTAGTAATTTAACTTATATCATGGCTTTGATTTGCATTCCCAGAGCCTGTGGTTTCACAGGTTCCTATTTCTCTGTTCCCATCCCTCTCTCAGAGGTCTGTCCCTCCCAGCAGAGCTGGTCGCCTTCACTGTAGGTGCTCATCTCAGCTGCCTTGATGCAAAAAAAAGGGCAGTTTCCCAAACATCTGCTTTCATCAGACACTTGTGGGAGGATGCTGGACCTGGGGAGGCTCAGTTCTGCCACCTCACTGCAGGCTGATAATGACCAGCACAAGCACTAAGTGCTCACCTGGCATGAAGGCTCCTCAGACTTAGCAGTAAGGGCCTTTGTTAGTCAGCACAGCTGCTTCCACAGCCCTAGGGGATCCAAACCCTCTTCTCCCACACCCAATTCACATGGCTGTGTGATAGCTGGAGGAGAAGGGGACACTCTAGGTTTCATATGATTTGTTATCTGCTGCTAAGAAATAAATCAAGGTTCAGGGAGAAGGAGCAAAGAGAGGGCTTAGATATCACATCTTGCCAAAGTGGTTTTGGAGGTGAATAGTTTTAAACCCATTAAATAGGCTCTGCAGCAATAGCATTGACTAAGTGCTTGATTTGCTGAAAGTCACCCAAAAATCAAATATTAGAACAGAGAACATATGTCACCTTAGACTCTTCCCAGTGACCCACTCACTTCACAACTTCTGTGACACCAGAGATGGTAATTAGATGATGCATCTTTCTCCTGTCTTCTGGCCAGACATAAGATTTGAACAGGACCTTTCCTATCTCTCTGCTTAGGCCCCCTTCAGCCACCTAGCTAGGACCCTGCTTAAACCCACGCTGTGCAAAGGCTGTGGTGGTACCAACCCCAGCTTTGAAACACACCAGTTTACACACCCCAGGCTAACATGGCATCTCCAGTTAAACTGAGGCACCATTACACATGGTCTGGGAAATCAAACAGCTGAAGAGGGGCCAAAAGGTTTGTTTAAATCTTTGCTTGCTCAGCTTTTCAGGCTAAATAGTACAGCTAAAGATCCAGCCTATTCTTAGCAAGTGGAGACTGAATTAATCTGTCCTCAGTCCAGTTGTACAATGAGAGGCTTCTTTAATGGCAGGAAGTTGGCTGCTCTCATATTCTTCCCTGAGACAGAAGTTCTGGGCACAGCTAGATGAGAAAATAGAGATGGCTTTTTCTGAGGAGCCAGTAACAATCACCGGAGGAAGTATTCCAGAGCCCTTCAGCACAGCGAATTGCGTGGGCAAAGCAGAACAAGCAAAGATTGCATCATGCCCAGAAAGAACCAAACAGCTCTGTGAAGGTAATTAACAAGCATGATGTAAACAGCTGGTTGGGGGTATGGGTAAACACTGCCAGAGCAGAGTGCTGAGCGCATTATCCCGGAGAGCAGGACGACAGCATTTCAAAGCACAGCAATTCATCAGCTCTCACCATTGCTCCTGTGCTTCTGTACTGGTTTGGGAAGCTGTCAACATCAAAGCCCAGAGATGCACACACACACAGGTCCACCAGCTCTAGTAGGGAGCTGTGAGTCTCCAGCAAGCAGATGAGAACAAATAGCAGGAAACTATGTCTTAAGCCAGCTCTGGGAATTTGAATCAAAGCCACAAGTTAAGTTACTTTGATTCAGCCCCTGTGTGGAGACTAGAAACTGAATATCACAGTGGAGCTTGGTACCTTTTTCAAGGAGGTGGCTCCATGGTCTAAATGAAAAGAGTTGGCAGGTCCCTCAGAAACATGGGTCCAAATCTCAATCAAGATCTGAGGAGCAGCTCTTTTCTCTTTTCAGAGCTGGCTACACAAGGAGTCTACTTTGAAGTGTATCACTATAGAATTGCCCCAGATAAACAGTGTACAAGAGCAGTCTCCAAATGAGCACCCAGATTTTGCTTCCCAAGTCATTGGTTCTGCTTGGAGAAAGGGAGAAAAGCTGCTTCAGCCCATATGGTGAGGTGGGACCCCACAGCACCTGGGGAGCTGCTGGGCTGTGGGATTGTTCCCATGGCACACAGTGGGACAGGGGACAAAAGTGTAGCCAGAAGCCACCGATTTCACATCATCGACTGCCTGTGATTCACCTTTTGGGTGGTGTCATTGTTCAAGTTCCCAACAGATCCCTGCAAACAAACCAGCTCTCCCCAAGGTAACTGGGCGTAGATGGCAATCAACACAGGGATATTTGGCATGTTGGTGCTGGACAGCTACAAGTTTCCCAACCGGGCACAACTCTCCTACGCAGTTTTGGCTTCCTCTTCTTCACGTTCAACAGAGCAGAAGAATGAGGAAGCAGAGGAGGAGCAGAAGGAGCTCAATACAGCCAAGAAGGTGCTTTCCTGGAAGCGCTGCCTTTCAAATGTGTTCTCATCTCATCATGCACTTTCTGTCCCTGGTGGGAGATGAGCATGTTGAGGGCCAACACTGGCCCATAGAACCTGACTGAGGTAAGGAAAGGCACTTTCCACATACACTTCACTTGAGAGCCACTGCATTAGCGTGCCAGCTGAAAAGCAGGCAGCAATCACCTTTGATCCCAGAAGGGTGAAGGGCGAAAGCCATTGCCAGCGACAGACCCCTGAAGGCACAAGGGCTGCCGGAATGTGCAACAGTGGTTATAGATGACCTGCCTGATGGGTCAGTTCTGCCCACTGGTAGCACACCTGGCAATCACTTATGCATTAATAGGACTAGCATGGTGAGGGGGAGCTGAATAAAGACACTGGGCCTATATCAGAATGAGTGTGTGAGAGGAAGCATCACCATGGACATTCAGGCTGAAAACAGCCCAGGAACTCTCTCTCCACCACCACCAACAACCATGTTGTGCCCTAAGCTTTGCCTGCTGTAAGAACAACTCCACTGAAGGCATCACTTCCTGGAATTATCCCTGGGCAATACAAACTGAAACGGACTTGGACTTTGGAGACTCTTTCCCTCCCCTCCTCCAGCCAAGAACAGCACGAGCCGACAAGAATGAACCTGGGAACACCTCCTCCAAGCCAAAGCAGCAGCAGCCTTCCCCGGATCACCTCCAGCCAGAGAAAGCATCTGGGGCTGTGTGGGGGGTAATATAACTCTTTTCCTGCTCTTCTTCTCTCTTCTCTTTCTTAATTTTTTTTTCTCTCTCTCCACTTCTCTTTTTGTCTGCTCCACTCACTTTATCCTTTAATAGTCTCGCTTGTACCCTAATTCCACAATACGGAAATATCAACAAATCTCTCTCCTCTGGCCTGAAACATTTTTAGTCTCTGTTCTCCAGACTGAGACAGTCCTTAATTTCACTGGCTTGGCTTGGCAGCACAGCCCTTGCTGTTGTTATCTCTGAGCCAAGGCTTGGAGTTAATAAATCCAACCAGGTACCTCTAGCTGCGTGCAGCCCTGGCCTCAATGGAGCAGATGGTACAAGTGCAGGATCACTCATGCTCACCTGGGCCAGTCCTGTCAGGCTACAGCACTGGTGGTGCCTGAAGCCTCACAGCTTTCCTGTAAAACTTCACCTAGGGCCTTTTGAAAAGCTGACAGAGGTCTTGGTCTTACCAGATTGTCACCACCTCCACTGCTGAAAGAAAAAGAGGACAGCCATCCTACATGAGAGTGTCATTAGCAGCGCCAGAGTTTCTCCTTTAGTTTCTAGAAGGTCTTGCCTGCAGCCTCTCCACATAGCTGAGTACTGGAGGAATACATGGATCATAGAAAAATCCTTTTAATGACTGCCAGAGCAGCAACAGGACAGCAGTGCAGCACAGCAACCCATCATCACAAGTCGCATGGAGATATCAGATGGGCTTCATGAGCTAAGCACAATGGGGTCACAGCTACAGCTGCACCAGAAAGAAAGGAGGACTCACCCTGGCTGGAGAGCAGCGGCTCAGATGCTTCTGTGCTCTTGTCATGCACACATTAGTGACAATTTCCAGAACACACTTCAGACAGCTTTCCCACACTGATGCTGAGAGCCACACTTTGGGTACAGGCCTGAGATAATACTAGGAATATTTGGGATTTGTGGTACCTAGTATCACTAGGTGACACGACCTGCTGAGTTGTGGGGGACATTTCCCTTGCTATGAGGTGCAAGTTCTGCATGCTCTGCAAGCCTTTATTCATTTTAAACATAGTGGTGGCTGTCAATGAACTGTGGGAGATATGTTAATGCCCTCTGTATGCCTTGATTAGTTTTCCATACCCTTCTGGATGTATGTCTGCTCAGGGGAAACAGCAGCAGCAGCACAGCCTATATCCTTGCAGGGCCCTGTGTCGGGAATCAGGGGATGGAGAAGAGGTTCTGTATTACAGCTCAGTCAAATTTTCTTTTGAGTGTCTGAGAGAGCTCATGAATGTATAAAATCATGGGACTTGTGTGTAACCAGTCCCAGTGCCTAAGTGCTGGCCCGTGGGGCTTCCTTTCCTGCCTGCAGCAACATTCCATGAGCTTTGTAGGATTTTTCTACGTCATGAAGTGTGACCAGCAGGATGAGGGAGAGGATTCTGTCCCTTTGCTCTGCTCTTGTGACATCTTATCTGAAGCACTGCATTCAGTTCTGGTGCCCCCAACATGGAGATGATGGAGCAGGTCTGGAGGAGGCCACAAAGATGATTAGAGGGCTGGAGAACCTCCTATATGGGGACAGGCTGGGAGAGTTGTGGCTGTTCAGCAAGGAGAGGAGAAGGCTCCAGGGATACCTTAGAGCAGCCTTCCAGTGCCTGAAGAGGGCCACAAGCAGCATGGGAAGGGACTTTTTACGAGGGCTTGTAATGACAGGGGGAGAGGGAATGGATTGAAGCTTGAGGAGGGCAGATTGAGACTGGAGATTAGGAAGAAATTCTTTCCAGTGAGGGTGGTGAGACACTAGCACAGGTTGCCCAGAGTGGCTGTGGATGTCCCCTCCCTGGAGGAGTTCAAGGCTAGGTTGGACGAAGCCTTGAGCAGTGTGGTCTAGTGGAAGTGTCCCTGCCCATAGCAGGAAGGTTGTAACTGGATGATCTTGAAGGTCTCTTCCAAGCCAAACCATGAATCTATGAATCTATGACTGATTTTTCTATTGGACTACAGGCTGGATAATGCTGGTGCATTACAAAAAAATAGATGACATTCAGCTTTAAATTTTAAACAAATACTCTAGACAAATATTAGACAAAACTCCTTATTTCCCTGGAAAAGTGCAATGCTCAATGCTGTGCAAACAGAGCAAAGGTCAGGGGACAAAATTAAAGACAAGGGAGACTTTGATGCGCAGAGCTGGGTGCTCTGGGCACATTGTGGAAAGTTTTCAGCGTGTGTGACCAGATTTCCCTATCTAGGAGTCTTGAGAACTGGTGTGGCATGTAATCTACTCCCAACATCAAAGGTGGATCCACCTCCATCAACTAATTTTGTGCCAGTTCTTTGATCAGGCCATTGCCTGGCCTCTGCTCTTCCCAGAGCATCACACTTCTGTCCTCCACATTTCTGCATTTCCCAGAGCTCAAATGAGGTCACCAAACATTTCCTTCTTCTTTCCCACCCCNATTTCTTCACTCTCAGCTCCTCTCAGGATGCTCCAGGCACAGATTTTGCAGTCAGAGAAGGCATGGGCAGGCTTTACCAAGTTAAGGGATAGAACTCAGTGCCCCACTCTCAAGTGCAACCCTTGGAGCCTTACATCTCTTTTGGGAGACTCATGAAATGGTGGCCCCCTCCCATCTCTCCTCCCATGTGATCTTGGACCTCAGAGTAGGATCCACAGGCATCATGGGGAAGGAGCAGCTGCCTTTGCCATAGAGAATGTGGTGGTTGCTACAGTCCATTGCAGGACAAACAAATCATGAGAGGACAAGAAAAGCTGGTCTCTGCAAAGGCTGGAGGAAGTCTGCTGAGATCCATCTTGAGAAGGGCTTGGCTGATCAGCTAGTAGCAGATAACAGTGAATTTAGGATCCTAGAGGAGACAGCCGGGAACTTTAAGCATCTGAACTCTGGGCCCTTGGTGCAGCTGAAATGCCATCCTGCTTGCCTTGCAGCCATGCTCTGAGCCCCAAAGGTCTTTAACACTACTGTGCAATTATGTGAAAACCAGCAGAACTAACCTTCTTGAAGCCCTACTAAAAGCACTCTGCAGTGTGTGTCCTACTTGGACTTCCTGAAGTTCTTCTGACAGAGAAATGCCACTTTGAAACCGCTAGCGGTCTCAAAGCTCTCAGTTATGTTGCTAAATCAAGTGACTGAGGGCTTCTTTCTTGGCCTTAAGGGCAAGTGGCAGGGCTAAGTTCTCCTCATCCATCCTGCTTCATAGGGAATGGTTCTTGTGTTGTTCATACGCTCCAAAGTGGAGATAAAATCGTGCCAGGGAAGGCACTTAAATGACATGACAATGTCATGGGATGGTTTGGAAGGGTGGATGCCAAAGCAGGGGACGACTCACATGCAAAGATCCAGCTGCCTGGGACCAGCTGCAAAACAACGTGGAGATATGGAAGAAGGCTCACAGGGCAACTGTCACAGGGCAACTTATTGTGGAGGGTTATTCAGGGTCCTCCGAGCTCCGATGAGCTCTGCAGATATAGACACCCCCTGGCCCCAAAGTAGCTATGTGTCTGTAAAATACCCTGCATCTCACCAGTGCCAGTGCTGTAAAGAGCTGCTCCTTTCCCTGTTGGGGAGTGCTTGGGTAGCCCAAAGAGACCCCCCAAGATGCTGCACAGCCTGTTCTGTGATGGGCTTTAGGGTAAGACATCCAAATGTCCTGGCTGCTCCACATCGATATCTAAAGGTCAGTTGTATTCTGAAGTTATCTTGACAGGCGTGGTGCAAGTTTGTCTTTCTAATGCACTGACAGGTTCAGCCAGCTGACTGCTGAAAATGTGCATTTGCAGGAGAAGATCAGCTCTGCAAGCCACAGGGCTTCCACCCTCAACTGTGAGGCTTGCAAGTGTGGGAATGGGGATGGAGGTGCGTGGAAATGTGCCGCACTGGGTGAGGAAGTTCTGCAGCCTCAGCAGGCACAAAAAGTGGCAAAATCTCCTTTTGGTGAGCGCAATCTCCAGACATGTCTGGGAACAAGTCATTTGACTCCAGAAGACCTCTTTATCCACAATCGCTGTTTAGAGGCAAGCTGCATTTTGAAGGCACTTTTGCAACAGAGGGGTTTGCCCTGTTGTCCTTGGCCAAAAATAGTCACTTTGCTTATATTTGTCCTGCTAACCTGTGCCAGCTGGCTGCCACCCTCCATGCCTGACGCAGCTGCAGCTCAGTTCTGTTGTTTACATAAAGTTTGTGCAGTGTGATGCAGAGTCCTTTGGGATGAAATGTACTATGGAAACACAAACTTTTCATTCCAAAGCCTTTCTGTAGCCATTAAGGGCCTAAATTAATCCCATCAAGCAGGGCTTCACACTAAGATATGACCAAATAGATATGGCTCCCAGCTTCTTCCTGCACCTGGCAGGTTCAGGATCTGGGGAAGACTTTCTTAAGCAACCACAACAGGTTGCCCAGGAGTGTGGTTGAGGCCCCATCTCTGCAGACATTCAAGATCAGACTGGATGTGACCCTTTGCAGCCTGATCTAGTTGAAGGTGTCCCTGCTGACTGCAGGGAGGGGTTGTGTGTGGACAAGATGCCCTTTGAGGGTCCCTTCCGACCCAATTCAGTTGAGCCCCCAAGAGCATCCTTCGGCACACCACCATTCTAGCTGATGACATTGGTAGCTGTACATGATGTCAGCACAAGGCTGAGACACTGAATGTATCTCAGAAAGCAGAGGCTGCAGGGCATTGTTTGGGATTAGGATTAATTGGGATTAGGCACTAATAGCAGCAGGTGTTTTGCAGATGGTGTGTGTGTGACACCAGCAGGTGAGCGTGGGGCAGGGCCAGTGAGCATGGGGTAGGTTCCACCAGCCACTCCACAGCTTGTGAATGACCTGGCTCTTTCCCACTAAGACAACATGCTGGAGCACAGCACGTCTCTCCTGGCTTCACTACACAAGGTGACCACAGCATAGACACTCTTTTTCAGGAGATCTGGTGGGTCCAGAAGAGGTGCCACTGCACCAGGGTTCCTCAGGCCAGGCTGTGATGGAAGCTTTGGAGTCCTTCAGTACGAAAGAGGGGGGGTGATGGTGATCTCTTTGCAAGTTAGGGTGTGTGCACACAGGAGGAGTGTGTCCACCTGCCATGCCATGCTGTTTTTTTACCTTCCACCTCCATCACTAATATCTTCATTCCCACCTTCCCACTGCACATCCCATCTTCTCATGCAGGATCCCAGACCCACAGTTTCTATTCTCCTACTACGTCTCCTCTAGGACATTTCTGTCTTGAATCCAGCTTCCTTGTGCCCTGGATCAATGCCATCTTCAACTCCATCTGCTGTCAAGTCCCCTTTGTGGCCTCAGTGGTCTTGGTTGAACTCTGAGCTCCTGCGGCATGTGCTGAGAGGTGAGATATGCTCCTCGACAGCTCTCAACCAACATCACATAGTGTGTGTCTTGGTTTTGCCTTGTAAATTTGGGGAAAGAGGGAAATTATGGGATTTTTCAAAGACGTCCATGGCTGTTTGAGCCAACTTGATACCAGGGAAGAAAATGGAAGTGGTACTTACCCTTTCTCAAATCCCTTTTTATCTCTGTGGTAACTACAGCTGCACCAACCTCACAGCACAGCATGCAATTGCTACAGAGGAGCTTAGAAAGACTACGCTGGGTCTAAATGGCTGAGCTCAGCAGGAAGTGGCTGCAATGGTGATGCTAACAGACCTCCAGAACTGGGGTGTGTGTGGGCACCATGCTGGTCATTTTGCTCTAGTTGGCCACTGTGAAATGCCAACCTGGTGTGAAAACAAAAGAGAAAGCAAAAGAAAAATAAGCATTGACAGAAACTCTCATACCCAGAGAGAGATGAAAACTTACCACATATGCCCTTGCTGCCTCAGAGTTTGCTGATCCACTCATAGTGAATGCATCATTGGCACTGAAATGTGGGACTGGTGCCAACGTGGCACAATTTTAGTGGAAGTGCATGAAAGGGAAACATCCCTTTTGAAAAAAAAATCTCTCTTCCTCTCCCAGTAGCTCTTGTAATTCACTCTCCCTCTCAGGATCGCCTCTCCTCATTACAGTCTCAATGTTTTCAGTGTTTATTTTGCCTTCCAATTTGGCACGGAAAACTTTGTTGCTACGTCATTGTTCCCAACACCAGAGAATTAGGGCAGCCGGAGGTGCACCATGGGCTGGCAAAGGGGACGTGGTGTGTAGTTTGCCTATCTCTGGTATCAGCTGGGCTTGGGATGAGTCAAGGAGTTAAGACAGGGAACAAACAAGTGGCAGAAGGAATAGTCCAGCAGACAGTATGAAGAGGGTGCGCCTGTTGCTGACTCAGAGACCTAATCAAAGTCTAATAGTTTCTCATGCCTTCCAGCTCCAGCAGCAAATCTCCAGGAGTTCTCGTCAGGGGATTAATTCCTCCACCTACTCTTCACTGAGAGCATGCACTTGAGTCCTCTGCATGGGAAACACCCATGTCTTCTGCATGTGGCAGAAACCCCAGCCCACAATTACAGACCGGCTGAGGGATGGAGGCGCACTCCAATCGCTCATCTCTAGGTATGAAATGCAGGTGCATTATCCCCACTTGCAAGTGGTGCCAGCAGCCTAAGGAGTGATTAGGTCTATTTTATATGGGAATTAAGAGATTGTGAGGGAAAAGGAGCCTCAAAGGAAGAAGTTCAGACATCCTGAAGAAAACAAGGTATTTAGGAGGATGCATGTTGATGGATATGAGTCCATCACCAGCAACCGAGTCCTGGCAACTGCAAGACTCCCTAGCACCAAACTCAAGTTGGATCCTCTTTAGCTCCTTGGTAGAGCATATGGGCATCTTCTGAAGCTTCTTTTCTTGTTTTTCTCTTTTTCTTCACCTGCTCTCCATGGCCCTTCACTCTGGACAGGGTTATGGTGGTTGCTAATAGCTGCTGATAATTTCAAACAGCCTTTTTTCTCTCCCTCAGGGCTTCTGACCCCTCCCCATCCTGGACCTGACTATAAATTATGTTCTTTCTTTCTGTCTTGCCCCAACTTTTGTTCTCTCTGTTCTCTCTCCCTGATTCTCCAAAGAGCTTGGCATATGTCTTTCATCTTCCTAGAGTGGGCTCCGTGGGTATGCAGTGAGTGCAGAAGCTAATTAGTAACTCAAGCCTCAGGGGTTTAATTTGAAGCAAGTGGTATATCCATGCCTTGAATGTAAATAAGGTGCAAGCTTTTGGGCAAGCATATTGGGTCCTTTGAGAGCTCTTCAGTGGAGACCAAACTGCTGCTTAAGTCCAGGCACTGACCTCTGCAAACAACCTCTGAAATATTCAGAAGACTTATAAGGGTTCATCACAAAGAGTGTGACCAGCAAATCCTGGGATGTCTTCCTGTCCCTCTACTCTGCCCTAGGCAGGCTTGATCTGGACTGTCGTGTCCAGTTCTAGGCTGCCCAGTTCAAGAGGGAAAGGCAACTGCTGGAGAGAGTCCAATGGAAGGTTGTGGGGATGATTAAGGGACTGAAACATCTGCCTGATGAGGAAAGACTGAGAGACGTGGGGCTGTTTAGTCTGGAGAAGACTGAGATTATATTATATTGATGTTTACAAACACGTTAAGGGTGGGTGTCAAGAAGATGGGGTCAGTCTCTTTTCAGTGGTGTCCAGTGATAGGACAAGGGGCAATGAACACAAACTGAAACACAGAAAGTTCTGCTTCAGCATAAGGAAAAACTTCCTCACTGTGAGGTTGCCAGAGCCCTGGAGCAGGCTGCACAGAGAGGTTGTGGAGTCTCCTTCTCTAGAGATCTTCAAAACTCCCCTGGATGTGTTCCTGTGTGACCTGCCCAAGGCCATGCTGCTCTGGCAGGGGAGGTTAGACTGGATGATCTGCAGTGGTCCCTTCCAACCCCCACCATTCTGTGATTCTTTGTGCTACACACAAACTGTTTAGAAAATTTCCCTCAATGCTTCAGCTTGCAACAGCTTCCATTTGGCACATTGTTGAGGTACCTGCATGTAACTGCACATGTGCAAGAAAACTGTGGAATTTGCTATGAATCCTTAGAGAGGGTCCTGTGGGCACAATTGGGGTGGCTGGCCAAGGTTTTAGATGCCCAACTGGCATTCATTTCTGCACACCCCTATTTACTAAAATTTCTGCACACTGGTATTTACTAAAAGAACCTGAATTTAAGCATAAAGGGAGTAAAACTCAAGGAAAAGATTCTCCTAAAGCAAAGTTATGGGCATTACAAAGAAAACAAGACCACAAATCAGAGTCAAATAAACACATCAAGATGATCACAATAATCTCAACACAAAAGCAGTTAATCCTTATAAACGCTAAGAAAGACTCTTCAGGAAGCAGCTGCCTGCTTGAATACAAACATGCTGAAGTCAATTTAACACAGAAACTGGAGCTGCTTAAATAGTTTAGTTTTGAGACATTACTATCTAAGATTCACATCACAGTCAGCCAGAAAACTCCCATCCTAGATTTCAGCTCTCACAGAGTAGCTAACCCTTTCCTCCCATTTGCAGGCAAACTCAGTGACAGAACAACTCTGTTAAACACAATTTTGACATAGAATCACAGAATGGCTTAGGTTGGAAGGGACCTCAGAAATCAGCTACTCCAACCCCCCTGTCATGGGCAGGGACACCTCTCAGCTAGACTTGGCTGCCCAAGGTCTCATCTAACCTGCCCTTGTACTCCCCCAGGGAGGAGGCAGCCACAACATCCCTGGGCAGCCTATTCCAGAGTCTCACCACCCTTGTACTGAAGAACTTCTTCCTAAGATCCAGTCTAACCCTGCTCTCCCTCAGCTTCAAACCATTTCCACTTTTCTGTCTCTAGACACCCTCACAAAAAGTCCCTCTGCAGCCTTCCTGGAGGATTCCTCCAGGTACTGGAAGGCAGCTCTAAGGTGGCCCTGGAGTCTTCTCCAGGCTCAGCAAGCCAAGCTCCCTCAGCCTGTCCTCACAGCAGAGATGTCCAGTCCTTGGAGCAATCTGTGGCCTCCTCTGGACTCTCTTTTGTCTTATTAAGCAATGTTAGGGCAGTGGTGAATGATATAGGATTTTTTTTTTTATCATAACATAGATTTTTTTCTTTATGAGAAAACATTTAATTCTAAAATTATTTTTTGCATTCATGCAAACAGAAACACTTTCATCACACAGCATGAAGACTAAGCAAGTCCAGGCATTTCCTAGATATTAAAAACAAGCAGCAAACATTGATGAAGAAGTCATTTCCCAGAGGATTCATCCTGGGACTGCAGTCGTGGAGCCAGCAGACATCCTCTTGGCTCAACACTTCTAATGAACAGACCTTGTTTGGGTGCTGGCAGGGAGGCAGGAGGCAGGGACAACAGGATGGGGTTTGACTTCTTTTTAAAACAGTTTTTGGAGAGACTGGAGAGTCACTTACAACAGGCTCATTGACCTTAAAGGTGAGATGTCTCAGACCTTGTTTTCAAGGTTCATGAACTTTGCTTACTCTGCCTGCTGACAACTCTCCCTTCAGCCTGAAAACAAATCCCCTGACTTGGAGCAACCCCCAGAATTGAACATACCAAGTGGCATGTTTGGAAAAACTCCCATTTACATCTATGGAATAGAAAGTATTTGGTGCCTTTTAGAGCAGACACTGTATGTCTGCAAATATTCCCCCAGGCCCCCATTCCCCTTCCTCCCTCCCTCCCTCTGTTTTTTGTTGTAAATAAAATAATGGGAAAAAAAAAAAAAGGCACAAGATGTTTCCTGAAGATTCTGGCATGGTCTTATCTGGATGAAAGGTCTCAGGGTAACTCTTTGCCAACTTATAGAAATTTGAAAACAAAACTATCCTATAAAAATAGCTGCTTGCCAGGGTCTGTTTGTTTTCCTCCCAACGGTTGCTCGATGCTCACACAAACTCAAAGATAAATATGTACAATTTATCACTGCTGTCATCATTCTTCTTCTTATAGCCAGGGGTCTATTTTCATCAACAGTCAACTGATACCAAAGACCTCCAATACCCCACCAAAATCACCTACTGCTGTAGCCCTTTGGAGAAGGAGTGGCAGCAAAGTTTCTGGGGAGCTTGAATCTTAATGTCACAGAATCACACAATGTCAGGGGCTGGAAGGGACGTCAAAAGCTCATCCAGTCCAACCCCCCTGTCAGAGCAGGATCACCTAGACCAGATCACACAGGACCAGAACCAGGCAGGTTTTGAATATCTCTAGAGAGGGAGACTCCACCACCCCCCTGGGCAGCCTGTTCCAGTGTTCTGGCACCCTCACACTGAAAAAAAAATCCTCCTCATATTTAAATGAAACTTCCTATGCTTCAACTTCCACCCATTGCCCCTTGTCCTGTCACTGGGCACCACCGAGCAGAGCCTGGCTCCATGCTCTTGGCACTCACCTTTACATCTTTATAAACATTGATGAGGTCACCTCTCAGACTCCACCAAGCTGAAGAGCCCCAGCTCCCTCAGGCTCTCCTCATAAGAGAGATGTTCCATTTCCTTCATCATCTTTGTGTCATCACTAAGGAGACTGCCCTGGAGTGAGAAGATAGGGAGCAGGGTGGCAGAACCCTCACCTCTTCTTTCTGCACAACCCTGCTGGCAGCAGGTCAGTGTCACCATGTTCCAAATATTGCAGGGAAAAAAGGCAAGTGTTGTGATGGGGGAAGGAGAGAAGGGAGCCATCATGTTCCTGCCTCCCCATCTGCCCTCCATTCCACTTTTTGGAGTAAATAGGGATGTGGGGGAAGGCGTGTGCAGAAATGAATGCCAGTTGGGCATCTAAAACCTTGGCCAGCCACCCCAATTGTGCCCACAGGACCCTCTCTAAGGATTCATAGCAAATTCCACAGTTTTCTTGCACATGTGCAGTTACATGCAGGTACCTCAACAATGTGCCAAATGGAAGCCGTCGCAAGCTGAAGCATTGAGGGAAATTTTCTAAACAGTTTGTGTGTAGCACAAAGAATCACAGAATGGTGGGGGTTGGAAGGGACCACTGCAGATCATCCAGTCTAACCTCCCCTGCCAGAGCAGCATGGCCTTGGGCAGGTCACACAGGAACACATCCAGGGGAGTTTTGAAGATCTCTAGAGAAGGAGACTCCACAACCTCTCTGTGCAGCCTGCTCCAGGGCTCTGGCAACCTCACAGTGAGGAAGTTTTTCCTTATGCTGAAGCAGAACTTTCTGTGTTTCAGTTTGTGTTCATTGCCCTTTGTCTCCTTGTGCACTGCTCTGACACTGCAATTAGTTTGTAGCAACTAGCCACAAAAACATATATTCTGTGTGCTGGACTTCCGTGTCTTTGGCCTTGTTCAGCAAGGAGCAAGCCTTGTCCTTGGAGTTTGGAACCTGAGGCTGAACGGGGAAGTCCCAATTTACTCTCCTGCATTGCAGACTCATTTTTTGACTAGTAAAAGGTGTCCAGAGTTACAGAGAAGTAACCAGTTGGCTCATCCTTTGAAAGCTGGACCTTAAACCTTCTTTGCCTGAGCTTCTCATCACTGCCTGGTGATAAAGGCATCTCCTTATGTCCCGTTGAGAAATTTATTTGCGCTCAAAACTGAGGACCACTTAGTGGTAGGACAACCAAGTCTATATATCAAGACGCTATGGACACATCCTAGTGTGTCTGATTGCTCTCAGTGGAACATGATCTCCATGCTGATGGGAACTGAGGCCCTGCTGCCACATCAGCTCTGTGGGCTCATGACAGCAGTAGCCCCTGCTCCAAAGAGGAGAGAAAAGAGCAAATTTGAACCCAGTGTCCTGGTATCAACATTAAAGGGATTTTGCATGCTTATATTTTTTTCCCTCGGAGACAAATTATGCTGCTTTGGGTTGCCATGGTTCCTGGTTTCCCTGGTTACTCCTCAGTATGGGGTGGGGGATGAGGGAAGATGAGGGGAGAGAAGGAGGAGCCCAAAAAAAGACTGGAGCTAATTGCAAAGATCCTGAACGAGGCAGATGATGTCAGCAAGCTTTTTTTTTCCCTGGGAAAAAGAACAAAAAAGCGGAGTGGATGTCTCTTGGCAGAGATGGTGCCTGTGTTTTGCACCTTCTGATGGTTCATAATTCAAAAGGGGGGGAGAAAACTGCACAACGAAATTCAGTCAGTGAAAACATACAGCCCAGTGTTTTACACTTCCTTTAACTTAGAAAGAAGAGGATGAGCAGGGAGAGAATCACTATGTGAGAGAAGAAACTGCAGCAATGAGGCCATGTGTGGGCTGGCAGGCATGACCAGGCTGTCTACCAGCTCCTACAACCAGCTGGCATGACCAGGCAATAGAACAGCAATACTGTGACTGCAGCTCCAGTGAGCAAACGGGCACAGCTCTCCTCACCCCATCAGAGACTGATAGACAAGGAAGGCTTCCTTACATGGCCAAACCCTCAGTCATTAGTGAGCCCCTCACATTGTCTCCAAGCAGGCAAGCTTTGAGTAAGGAGTAGAGTAAGCCTGCGTGAACTCTCTTTATACAAGTGCACGTTTTGGTGGCTGGACAAGAAATCCAGTCTGATTCCAGTGGCAGGGTGCCAAAAATCCTCTCACCTTTCTCTTAATATCCTGTGAGTCAGTGATGTGTGTCAGGCCATTTAAACCCTGGCAGCAGAGTTCAGGTGCTGCACCAGTTCCACTGCGCACATGGAGAGACAGGCGAGTCAGATGGGAAATAGGTCAGAGGATTGAATTAGCTCATAAATTACATTAATGAAAAGTTCTTTGGGGAACAGCTGAGTTTATAGGTTCTGCAGAGGAGAAGAGGGTCAGTGGCGGCCAGGAGAAAAGTGAGAGGGTGACTAGTGACAGGACCTGGCAATGGACCTGGGTAGAGCAATGGGTGGGTGGTCTAGAGGATGGGAAACAAGATGAACTGAGCAATTCTGCTCTCTCCAACACAGACCTCGCTGCACTGCCACTGAAATTGTCCTCACATGGCACAGTGATTCTTGGGCTGGCTCACATCAGGAGGAAAACTGCTGCTTACACTGATCTCTCGGCTCAGGCCAAAACAGGCAGTTTCTCATCAAGGTTAATTATCTGGGATCTTGTGCCTCACCAGCACAGCAATACTAACCACCAGCCCTGGCAGTAGCTCCCTTAGACCTAGGCTGGCTGTTTGCACACAGCATTGCATTCACTACACAGAAATCTCTATGGGCCTGTCCAAAATCTGCTGACACCAAGTCTTCCTGGTCCTGGGCTTCGAACCAAGCTCAAGTCTGGTGTCTAGAAATAGACTTAGCAAACCTGAAACCTTTGCCAGAAGGGCAAGTGCAGGGGAAGGTCTCAGCAAGTGCAGAGCAGAGATTCTACTCCTTTCTGCAGAGTCCTGTGGCCACATGGTGTTGTACCTGCAACTAAACCAAGACAAGGCACACTTTCCAATGGTACTAATGGTAATTCGTTGAACATCTTACAAAGAGGGCAGGACATTACTGAGCGTTGGGCAAAAATTACAAGGATGAGTGAACAAGGGTACCTTGGAAGTCTGGTCCCTGCCTGGGACAACACAGAGAGAATTTCAGAGTTATGTTGTCTCCTCTCCTATGAGGAGAGACTGAGGGAGCTGGGGCTATTCAGTCTGGAGAGGAGAAGGTCCCGAGGTAACTTCATTGTGGCCTTTCAGTATCTTAAGGGAGCCTACAAGAAAGCTGAGGAGGGACTTCCTACGGTATCCGGTAGTGACAGGAATGAGGGAAATGGAACAAAGCTAGAAATGGGTAGATCCAGACTGGATGTTAGGAAGAAGTTCTTCACATAAGGGTAGTGAGACCCTGCAAGGGATTGCCCAGGGAGGGGGTCAAAGCTTCATCCCCAGAGGTGTTTAAAGCCAGGCTGGATGAGGCTCTAGACAGCCTCATCTAGTGTGAGGTGTCCTTGCCCATGGCAAGGGAGTTGGGCTAGATGATCCTTGTGGTCCCTTCCAACCCTGACTGATTCTACGATTCTATGATTCTATGTTGTCATCACTGCAAATGAGGACCTAGAGATTTATTGTTGTCTGTTTTGCAGTTAGATGTTTGTTGTCAGGCAGGGACATAGCTCCACCCATGTTAAAGAGAGGAGGGCAGCTGGGACCATGCGCCTCAAAGGTGTCCTTGGGCACTTCACATAGAGAGTGACAAAGCCTCTCCTGGCAGTGCCCGTTTCTCTCCAACATTTATGGAGAAAGCCCTGGCAACTGATTTCAGCTACCTGACTTCTGAGTGAACAACATCAGGCATACAAACTCCACCTGTACTGTCTGTGATGGCTGCTGCTAACAAAAGCTGTCTCCAGAGCTCTTGCTGAATGTGCCTGGGTCTGCAGCTTCTCCTGGCAGCTAGGGACAAAGCAGGGCATGGCATACAGCACCTTCTCACAGGGGAAGCAATTTAGCCTGCTGGTTTCTCTCTGCCATACAACATCCAGTCCACAGAGTTTATTGCTGGGTGGATTTCACTGGGAGCTGATGCTGAGTGTACCGCAGGAACAGAGCCTGCCTCAGAGCATTTCCTTTAGTAGCAAGATTTAAGAAGTTTTACAGTGCCAGCAGTTTGAAAAATAATGTTCAGCGTTCACAAGATGTTGTAAATTGAGGCTTTTATGTATTAGAGACAGGGCAATATAAACGCCAAAGGGGATTTATTGGTTATTGCTGCTCTGATAAAAGGGTCATTAAGAGCTGTAAAAGTCTAAACGATAATGGGGAGATGCTGTAAATGCTATAAGTGAATAGAATGAAGGAACATGATATACTCGACAGCTGAGGTCACTTCCTAATAGTTTACATCCCTCTTCTAAGCATCGAAGAGAAGCCTGGATTTGCCCCGCCAGGAAACTGAAAGTGCCCATCAGTCACTCCAGCTGGGGCACTGGGGCTTCCCAACCAGCACCTTACTGACTAGCAGCCTGAGAAAGCTGAAGCCATATGGGGATGGTCTCTGGATGAAAGGGAGGTTGGACAGCCTACAAAGTAAGTCTGTCTACCTTATGGGGATGGTCTCTGGAAGCAAGCAAGGCTGGGCAGCCTACAGAGTAAGTCTGTCTGCATTACGGGGATGGTCTCTGAAAGAGCAAGTGTGGAGCATGTATGAGATAACACCAGAGGCCATTCTGAGTGAAGATCATGCAGGAGAACAGACCTACCTGCCCCAAACCTGCAGCTGTGAAGAAGACAAACCCCATCCTTCCCTTTGCATCGAGAGGCAGTTTGGTCTGAAATACTGCTGCAGAACAGCTGATGACTTAGCAAAGCTGTTGACTTTATCTGCCCTGCACATAGTGTCTGACCAGTGAGTCCCACCAAGATTTAAACATGACAATGATTTCCAAGTGAACACCATCAATTGCCACAGCTTATTAGAAGCAGAGCTGCTGACAGTATCTGTTGTCAAAGTCTCCAGCACGTCCCAGTAGGAGCCTCATTTTTTGTTGCTTATGATTTTGCCAAACTTGAGCTGAAAATTTTCACTCTAAACCTGTTTCCTGATTAATTACTGCAGAAAATTTCAGGCAAATCAGTTCAACCTTGTCCAGCTGTGAAGCTGGAGGACAAGACATCATTTGGCCTATACTAAGAGAAGACATTAGCTAAATTTCCTTTGAGGAAGCCTAATTTCTCTATACTCAGAAGTCCATCATGGAGGCATTATTTGTTTTCAGTCATCCACCTTTTCACTTTCAGAGGAAAATGAGGGACATTTGGCAAACTACATTCTCTGGGAGAAGAATAAATCAGCAGGTGTCCAGTCAAGATGCTGGTGCATCACACCCAGCTTCTTGGGGTGCTCCAATCAAAGACAGCCATGACTTTACCTGCAGCTACAGGTGGGAAGTGCTGTTGGTCCAGCTAGGGCAAGATCCCAGAACAAAGAGAAAATGGTGATTTTTTTTTAGGTCCCTAATGTGACCTCTGAATGCAGCTGTGAAGAACTAACACAATTTGAATACAGAGCTGTGGGAAATTTAGGACCTGGTTTATAGGATACAGGCTGAATAGGAAAGAATTATAGAATCATAGAACGGTCTGGGTGGGAAGGGACCTTCAAAGGTCATCCAGTCCAACCCCATCTGCTGTCAGCAGGGACATCCTCGACTAGATCAGGTTACCCAGAGCCCTGTCAAGCCTCACCTTGAATGCCTCCAGGGATGGGGCTTCAGCCACCTCCCTGGGCAACCTGTTGCAGTGTTCTACCACCCTTGTGGTAAATAACTTGTTCCTAACATCCAATAACTTGTTCCTAATATCCAAAGAGGGATGAGGTCACCTACATAGGGGCAAGGAATTGCAGATGGAGATGGAGTGTCTGTACAGGAGACTTTGTATTTTGCTGCTGGGTCAGATGAGCTTCACTGAAATAGAGTCTGAAGGAATTGCTCTTGGTTCCCCACCCCAAAAAAAAAAAAAAAAAAAAAAAAAGGGTGAAGCCCCAACCATCCTCCCCCCAGGGAGCATTATTGAAATTGCCAGGTCAAACATCCACAGATGGGAAAGGCCAAGGACTTTCTTCACAGCTTCTATTTTTCTAAGGCCACCTGCAGTGCTGTGACCCAAACAGAAGAGAGACATGGACCTACTCTACAGAGTCCAGGGGAGGCCACCAAGATGATCAGAGGGCACCTCTGCTTTGGGGAGGGACTGAAGGAATTGGGGCTATTCAGCCTGGAGAAGAGAAGACTCTGGGGAGACTTTGGAGCTACATTTCAGTATCTGAAGGGGACCTATAGGAAGGCTGGGGAGGGACTGTTCAGAAGGGCTTGTGGGGATAGGATGAGGGCAATGGTTTGAAACTGAAGCAGAGGAGATTTAGGTTGGACATCAGAAAGATGTTCTGCACAGTGAGAGTGGTGATATACTGGAACAGGCTGCCCAGGAATGTGGTTGAGGCCCCATTTCTGAAGACATGGAAGATCAGACTGGATGTGGCTCTGTGCAGCCTGCTGTAGTTGGAGGTGTCTGACTGAGTGCAGGGGGGTTGGCCAAGATGTCCTTTGAGGGTCCTTTCCAACCCAATGCCATCTGTGAATCCTGGGCTTCCAGAAGAGCAGAAGACACCTTGGGTGATCGTGTGGCTGGAGACTGTATCATAAATCATTGGCCGGTGGGACACAAATGGCAGCTGAGTAAGCATCCTTGATTCTAGCATTTCTCATCTTTCCAGCGCCTGCCTTCACCACCCAGTTGTGTTCCAGCTCCTGTGACACCCAAGGCATCACGGCAGGCTGCTCATCAGGACATATCAGGCTCTCTCTGACCTACTAAGAGAGGCACGTTGGATTTATTCCCATAACAAGACTTGAGCAGGCAACTGCAGGAGCGTGCTCTGCAGCAGATGAGCTAAGCAGCTTGGCATTTCACCTGGACTTAATTCCCCCAGTCAAGGCTCCTTGTGGCACCTGATGGAACACACAAGTTCCACACAGCCCAGATTGGTTAGTAACTTATTTGCTCTGGCAGGCGACAAAGCATCTTGAGATATCGATTTCAATTGATGTAAACTAATCTGAAGAGGATTAAAAGATTGGCTGGCATTTGGGCAAACGAGAGGGGTATTTTTTTTCCCTAGCAGGATCTATGAGTCATCCTCTATCTGACTAGCTGGACAGCTTTCAGACATTAAAATGTTTCTTGAAGTTACTTTGAAACTCTTAGCATTGCTGTTGAGTCTACCTGGTTTTAAAAGGTTGAATTTTCTGGTCAGAAGCAAGTACAATGATGCATTTTACAACTTAACCATAAAGCACAGGGAAGAAAGATTTCATAGCCATCACACAGAAAGAGAAGGTTTTGTCTGAATTATTTGTACGACAGCCATAAATAAGGAATTATTAATAGAGAAAACAGAGACCACTATGCAGACTCAAAAAGTGTGTATCTAAAGCAGGGAGAGCAGCAGGATGATGGAGGGGATCCTGCCTCCCTACTCTACTCTGCTGAGACCCCACCTGCAGCACAGCATCCAGTTCTGTTGCCCCCAGCATTAGAGGGACATGGAGCTGCTGGAGTGGGTCCAGAAGAGGCTACAAAGATGGGGACAGGCTGGGAGAGCCTAGAGAGGAAAAGGCTCCAGGGAGACTTTAGAGCAACCTTCCAGTACCTGAAGGGGCGAGAAAGCCAGGAGGGAACTTTTTACAAGTCTTATAGTGACAGGATGAAAGTGAATGAAATTAAGCTTGAGGAGGGCAGATTGAGATTGGAGATTAGGAAGAAATTCTTCCCAGTGAGGGTGGTGAGACACTGGCACAGGTTGCCCAGGGTGGCTGTGGATGCTCCCTCCCTAGAGGTGTTCAAGGCTAGATTGGACGAAGCCTTGAGCAGTGTGGTCTAGTGGAAGGTGTCCCTGCACATGGCAATGGGATTGGAACCAGATATCTTTAAGCTCCCTTCCAACCTAAACCGTTCCTTGAACCTACAAATGTAGAAGGGAAGAAGTTCATCAAGAGCAACTACAACTGGAAATAACACTTCAAAACCCAGTAACAGCATCTGAGAAAAATTCTCAAATAATCTGCTAAGCAACCACTCAATTATGGCATTACTGAGAAAAAACTGGACACCTGTCCCAGCCCTGCAAGGACTTCAGCGAATTACCAGCATCCTCAGAGCAGATAACCTCATTTGCAGGGCACTGCTGAGGACAGGCAGGCAAGCTGCTTGTGTTTTCCATCTCTTTTTCTGCCTTCTTGCTGTTCTTGCACATGGTGTGCTGTTGTTTTGGTTTGCAGTGCTTCTGGTTAAGCTGCTTACAAACAGCATGACTGTAACTTCACCCGTGGAAATGATGGGGGATTTATTTGCAGATATTAATTTGCAGTGGTGTAATTGAGTGGAGAATTTTCTGACCTGTGTGTTCTCGCCTGGCACTCTTCCTGTTTGCTTGTTTTTAATTACTTCTAATATGCATACTAATACTCTTAATAACTTTGCTTACGAAATCTGCATCTGCAGTGGGCTTTTAATTTACAGCTTGGATGTTACTGTTTTCATTTTGTCCTTGCCAATAACATAGCAGCTCCTGATGCTTCAGATGTGATCAGAGGAGTTAGACATCCCTTTGGTGAGCAATGTGCTGCTCACTGCTGTACCAGTACCACTCCAGGAGCGAGCCAGGACCATGCATGGGGCAACTCTGTGCTTGTACTGGTCAGTACAGCCCCTGCTGACAAGCCCTGAGCATCCTTCTCCATGTAGCCTAGGTGGGCCCTGCATTAAGGTTACCAAGTACACCGCAAAATGATTGTAAGGAGCCTTGTTCCAGCATAGAAGGAACCTTAAAGATCATCCAGTTCCAACCCCCCTGCCATGGGCAGGGACGCCTCCTATCAGACCAGCTTGCTCAAGGCCTCATCTAACCTGCCCTTGAACACCTCCAGGGAGGGGCCAACCACAACCTCCCTGGGCAACCTGTTCCAGTGTCTCACCACCCTCACTGCCAAGAATGTCTTCCTCATCTCCAGTCCAAATCTGCCCTCTTCAAGCTGAAAGCCATCATTTTGTTGTCCTATCACCACAGGCTCTTGTAAAAAGTCCCTTTCCATCTTTCTTGTAGCCCCCTTCAGGCCCCAGAAGGCTGCTCTGAAGTCTCCCTGGAGTGTTCTCTACTCCAGGCTAAACAGTCCCAACTCTCTCAGCCTGATGAAAGGCCAAATGCATCTTGTACAAGAGGCCAAGATGTATGAGACAGAAGTAATGTGTGGTTCAAAACAAAGAAGAGCTGCGTCTTCCCCTGGTTTGTAAGAAGAACTGGAACTCATAGCACATAGCAGACACTAGAAGGCTTCAAGAAGGCCACACACAGTAAGATGAAGCTGATTGAGCAAAGAAGTTAATTCACTGAGAACATCACAAAAAAAGACCATTTCTAGTTCTCTTCATCAGTTATGTTTCAATGGAATCCTGAGGTGTAATAGAAGGGCTGTAGTTACTAGGTCCAGAGATGTTCTCTTCCCCCTGTGCTCTGCCCTGGTGAGGCCACACCTGGAATATTTTGTCAAGTTCTGGGCCACTCAGTTCAAGAAGGACCTCAGGGAACTGCTCAAGAGAGTTCAGCACAGAGCCAAAAAGGCTGCTGCAGGCAGTGGAACATCTCCCTGCTGAGGACAGGCTGAGGGAGCTGGGGCTTGGAGCTTGGAGCAGAGGAGCCTGAGCCTAAGGGCTGCCCTCATTGCTGCTGATAAAGATGTGCAGGGCAGTGTCAGGAGGACAGAGCCAGGCTCTGCTAAGGGATGGCCAATGACAGGACAAGGGGCACTGGGTGCCAGCTGGAGCAGAGAAGGTGTCACAGGAACATAAGGGAAAAGGTTTTTTTCCCCTGTGAGGGTGCCAGAGCCCTGGAGCAAGCTGCCCAGTCTCCTTCTCTGGAGACTCCAAACCCACCTGGATGTATTCCTGTGTGCCTTGCCCTAGGTGCTCCTGCTCTGGCAGGGGGGTTGGACTGGATGATCTTTGAAGGTCTCTTCCAACCCCTAACATTCTGTGGTTCTGTGACTCCTTCCCTTTTCCCCAGTGAGAACAATCTCACAACCTTCATAGAAAGCAACCTCCCTTCTCTCCGTAAATCCTGGCTGTAATTGTTGTTCCCTTGCTTACTCATGCAGCACTAAGGGCTTCATAAATTACAGCATAGCATGGAGCCTCCCATCCACTAACAAACCTCACATCAGGAGATTAACTTAGAAGCTGTAGGAGTAATGTATTAGGGAACCATTTGCCTTCAGGGTTTTAAGTCTTTCCAAGTTTCTATCTAATCATAAAAGCTGGCGATTTGCTCTTAAAAAAACCCACAAAACAGCAAGCAAGCAAACAAACAAACAAACCCAAAACCCCAAACCAAACGAGCAAACAAAGCACCAAACAAACAAAAAAGCTAAAACAAACAACCAAGGAAACCAGACATATAAGTGAGATCCTTCCCAAACCATGTGACTTCTGGAATGTGAGTTAAAAGCCAAACATGAAACAAATATTTAGGAGTCACAAGCAGCAGAATCACTGCAAAGACTAAATTCTAGGTGGCTTTTATTGTGTTACCCAAGTAAACTCCGAGGTCGCATTGTGACAGACAATCCACACTGTAAAAAGTTCCAGGTTTGTTCCAGATTTTTAAGAAACTGTGTTTCAGATACACCTGCTTTTAAAAAGCTCTTTAACTCTGTGCTACTACGTGGAGTAAATAAAAAAATCCAGCTCTGTGTTTACCTACTGTAAATGTGCACAGTGCTGTGTTTTGATAAGGGCAAGAGTTAACGACGCATGAAGAGTGATACAGGTGGAGGTGGTTGGCCTCTGGTGTGCTGAAAACTTCAGAGAGCCAGGAGCCTGGGTTTAACTGTTAGCTTTCCTGGGCTTTGTTGCCATGGTTGTAATTCACTTTATGTTTACTTGAAAATTTAAAAAAAAAAAAAATTTAAAAAAAGGATAAGTTTTCAAATGAATATTAAAGAAAAAATATATTAAAATTTTACCAATTTACATTTACTTGCATTCTACATTGAATTAAATTTATTGAATTAAATTTAGAGTATAATTTTTAAAACCCCAAAACCCCAGAACTTCTCAATCAGTTTGAATGGAAACTGAATAGAAACAAAAAAAATCAATAAAACAAAACAAAAACAAACAACAACAACAACAAAAAAACCCCACCCAAAACACACAGAAAAATACCTACTCCAAAAACAAACTAGTTAGAAGGTGTTAGTAGAAGTTTTCTGAATTTTCTTAATGATGATCCAAAATCACAGAGTCACAGAATGGCTCAGGTCAGAAGGGACCTCAGAGATCATCTACTCCAACACCACTGCCATGGGCAGGGACACCTCTTAACTTGGTTGCTCAAGTCCTTCATCCAGTCTGGCCTTAAACACCCCCAGAGAGGAGATACTCACAGCCTTCCTGGGCAACCTATTCCAGAGTCTCACCACCCTCAGACTAAATAACTTCTTCCTAAGATCCAGTCCAGCCCTGCTCTGCCTTAGCTTTAAACCATTCCCTCTTGTCCTGTCTCTAGACACCCTCAGGAAAAGTCCCTCTGCAGCCTTCCTAGAGGATCCCTTCAGGTATTGGAAGGCAGCTCTAAGGTTCTCCTGGAGCCTTCTCTTCTCCAGGCTGAACAACCCCAGCTCCCTCAGCCTATCCTCAGAGCAGAGCTTCTCCTTTCTCTTCATCCTCTGACGCTGCCTTCAATCTGTGCTTCTTGGTATTCAGCCTTTCTCTTTCTTTCTAACACCCAAAGTTGTGCTGCTCAGACACAATCCACCTTGTGGCACTCCAGTTCTCAGCATGGCCACAGCAGCTTGCTGGGTGTGGTTCTTCACATCTCTCCTAGACAGGTCTCTCAGGATGGGGCGAATGGCCCCCAGGAAATGTCTCTCTCTGTCCTTTAGTTCAGCTGGAGCTGGGATGATGAGGCATGGCAGGCTCAGGACAGGGGAAAGGAATCCCACCCCTTTTCCCATTAACTCTCTTTCCTGGTTTTCCCAGGATTACACTGTGCCTAACAGCTCAGCACAGGTGGAAAAGCAGGAACCAGAACAACCAGCGAAGAAATCTGATTCCGCTGGGAGCTGCCAATGAAAAAAAATTAATCTCAAAGTGGGGCAGAAATACTCATTTGTGTCTCATTTGGAGTAAGCTACATTTGCAAAGCAGTGTAGAAAGGAAATGGTTTGGTGCCCTTCGGAGAGCAGATTTTCCATGGAAAACACATTTATGGCATCAGATCAGATGTGACAAGAGCCATTAAATCAATAAATTACTCCAAAACTGCAGGCTGGCGCTACAGGGAATCAAACAGAGGAGACCACAAGAGTGGCTGAATTCTGCACTGAATGATTTAATACAAATTAAGTGGCAATTTGAGGGCTAAGGAGGGTTCAAAGGTCAAAGTTCTCCCACAACGGCTGGCATCAGACGGAGTATGGTGTTTACTAGATGAGAAAGGGCTGCCCTGCCCTGCCCTTCTCCACCCTGAACCTGTTTGCGGGTAAATACATTAATTCAACATCCCAAACGACTTCAGTATTTCAAGCTACCAGCCTGACCCTCAAGTCCTGCAGAAGCCTTGTTTATCAGTGCTAACAACCTATTTCACAGGGTAAGCCTTTATCTTGGCTGATATACTGTGTTCCCCGAAGCTGATGTAACAAGGGTCACAAGTGCCTTGTGACAAATCTCTCCCATCCCAAGGAGACGGTGTCTTGGCATAAGCACGTGTAAATCCCCCAGGTGCAGGGAAGGAGGAACAAAGATTCATTACAGTAATAAAGTTTCAGCCTTCTAGGGATGAGGTCAAACAAGAGCAGCAGAGAGCTGGAAACAGGAGAGCAGCATCTCATGTACGTGTGAGCCAAAAATAAGCCTTTAGCACGTGCCTGTTCAGCAGGATCCATGGAGGGAAAACACCCAGCCCGGCACTGAACACTTCACTGGGCAAGAAATGTTCATCGGGCGATGCTGTAGAAGGAGGAATTCATTATTTATTTTTCTGTCTGAATTTGCTCTTTTGGCTTAGTCACCTTTGAACTTGGCCAGCGATTGCTGCACGTTCCATCCAATGGGAAAATCCTGTGTGCTAATTGCTCCACTGAACTGTTTTGTGTTTACCGAGAATTCTTTCTGTGTCATGCCGGAAACGCAACGTTTAGAGCAGCAACTGCTCACTGCAGTCAAGCCTGGAAACAGCAAGGGTGAGTGCCAGGAAGCTGCCCACTTCTTTTGAGTCACCGAAAGTGCACATTCATATTAAATATGGTCACATTACCACATATTACTAGGGGTTTGTGTCAGAGCAAAAGCTACCCATCAAAATGACAAAGCAAACTGAAAAGTACAACTAATACCTAGGTTGCAACTTGTTGCCATAACATTTCTGAGAAGCAGGAGCCTCCTGGGAGTGGTGTAGGTGGCATTCACCCACCTCAGAGCCCCAACGACTCTATCAAATTGCACTGCCCTGCCACTGTGCATGCCACAGCCTGCCCTAATTTAGACTCTGCTCTCATAGTGCTCTGAACTCCCTCCACTGCTCCCTGCTGCAGGCACCAAAGGCAGCCAGGAGCTCCCAGGACTGCTCTAATAAGCTTCTTGCCCCTCCTCTCAGTTCAGCAGAGTTGTGTGACGCGTACAGGAGCTTGGATTTAGTTTGCTACTTCTCTAAATGCCGGCTGCAAAAACGACGAGGAGGAGAAGGGGGAGGAGGGGGAGGAGGGAAGAAAACACTGCAAGCACGTGGTAATACCCATGGGTTAGTACTTCCATTAACCATTCTATGGCAAGGCAGGCATGCTTGTTTTCTAGCAGCCTATCAGTTTTTTTCCCACTTATACAGGGACTCTTTGCCCTGGCCATAAAGTGTCTAAGTGAAAATTTATTGCAATTTATTGGCTATTTGCAAGCCTGCACATCTGGAAGACATGGACAAAACAAACAAACAAACAAACAAAAAACTCAAAACCAAAACAAAACACAAACAAACAGAAAAAAAGCCAAACCCTGTCCATTCTTTGAACTAATGAAAATTTAAACTCTAGCACACAAGAAATTGTTTCAGGATAAAATTAACTGGCATTCTGAATACACAGCCTATATGCTTGGTTTAAATTCACAGTCAAATCCTGTTTAGAAAGCCGATCAGACAAGTTTCATTGGTATTTGGGATCCTGGGGTGCATTAAGAGGAGTGTGTCCAGCAGATCCATGGAGGTTCTCCTCTCCCTCTACTCTGCCCTGGTAAGACCTCACCTGCAATATTGCATCCAGTTCTGGGCTCCCCAGTTCAGGAGAAACAGGGATCTGCTGGAAAGAGTCCAAGGCAGGGCTACGAAGATGATGAAGGGGCTGGAGCACTGCCCTGTGAGGAGAGGCTGAGGGACCTGGGGCTGTTTGGTCTGGTGAAGAGAAGCCTTAGAGGGATCTACTCAATGTTTCGAAATATCTGAGGTCTGGGGGTCAAGAGGGAGTGGACAAACTCTTTTCAGTTGCACCCTGTGATAGGACAATGGGCAGTGCATATAAACTACAGCACAGGAAGTTCCACGTCAATGTGAGGAAGAACTTTACTGTAAGGGTCACAGAGCACTAGAACAGGCTCACCAGAAAGGTTGTGAAGTCTCCTTCTCTGGAGATTTTCAAGCTCTGTCTGGATGCATTCCTGTGCATCCTTAGTAGATTCTATGGGGGGTTGGACTGGATGATCTATGGAGGTTCCTCCCAACGCCTAATATCCTGCGATCTTGTGATTCCTGTGATCTGTGATTTGCAGGACTGTTTGAATTCAGTGAAGCCACATACAGCCCTTAGCAGCAGTCCATTATATATATAAAATATATTATTTTATGGTACATGGTATGATCCAGAGAATGGTTATGTGATTGCTGCTTCTCAGCAGCAACCCCTGATGTCAATGGGACACTGTAGTCCCTCTCTCAAGAACACAGAATATTTTCTGTGAATGAAATGAGGTAATCCATGACCAAGCAATTCAAGTAAACTTTCTCTCTGGGAGAGAATCCAGGTTTCTCCCTCTGTCTTTTGGGTTTCGGTCTTCCACATCGCTGCCAAAAGTGGGGAGTTCGAGGACTAAATTTCCTGTCAATTCCTGCCCAAGTCATTGCTGCTGACATCCTGACTCAGTGGAGAGGAAGGTATTATCTGCCTCCATCAACAAACATCATTCTCTTTGCAGTTCCTAGGGCAGGATCAAACTCTTCATTTGTATAAGGTCAGAGTTACGTAAAGCTGGAAGGATGTTTAACAAATGACTCTAATGTGATGTGCACAGGAAAAGGTTGTGCAGCCAACTCAGCTCAACCACAAAGCCTAGTTTCTCCAAGTTCTCCCATCACAGAAACCACATAAACATTTGGCATTGCCACATGCAATATGCACCAACATGTTGAAAGTTCACTCATCTGAACTCTCCGTAAATTAATTTCTTCATAAACTGCTCATTAATGATACAATCCTCACCCACCTGCCATCCAGGTTGCCTGTTTTACCTGTGCAGAAGACACTTGCATCATCAACTCCAAAATGCCTGGAAAGATTTTCAAGGAAGCAAAGACTCTGCTTTTGTTTGGAGATGACTGCATTTAGATCAAATGTCAAGTTTAGCCACTTCTTTGCCTGAAGCAAACCCACTGCTTTCCTTTCCTCCCTCCACCTGCCAATGTGTATTTACTTCTTGTGCAATAAGGGATTACAGTGACAGCCCCTGTAACACTGGTAATAATGCCTCTAATAAATACCTTGCACTAATATAGTGCCTTTCCTCTGGGAATCACACCATGCTTCCAAAAATCAGTTTGGGCATCTCCTCCACAGTTTCCATTTGAACACACAAGCTGAGATTCCTGTCTAGCCAGCTCCTCTCTTCCATTTGCCTGCCTCTCTATCTAAGCATGGTATACAATAAGATTTCATCCACAGCTAACAGAAGGAACTACATGAGCTATTGAGGGCACCAGAAGTGCTGTGATGATGTTTGCTGGAAGCAGAGCACAAATTTGAGTGCAGTGAGCATGGCAGCAACACAGCTGTGCTGCTTTCTGCACCCAAAGTTTGACCAACTTGATGCATAATCAGACAGTGGGACAGTTCTCCTGCCCCTCTGCTCTGCCCTAGTGAGACCACACCTGGAATACTGTGTCCTGTTCTGGGCTCCCCAGTTCAAGAGAAACATGCTAGAGACAGTCCAATGGAGGGCTATGAGAATGATGAAGAGACTGAAACATATCTTATGAGGAAAGATTGAGAGACCTGGGGCTGTTTAGTCTGGAGAAGGCTGAGAAGGAATCTTATCAATGTCTACAAATATCTGAAGGCTGGCTGTCAAGAAGAAGGGGCCAGACTCTTTTCAATAGTGTCCTGTGATAGGACAAGGGGCAATGAATACAAACTGGAACATAGAAAGTTCCCCTTCAACACAAGGAAAAACTTTACTGTGAGGGTGCTGGAGCCCTGGAGCAGGCTGCCCAGAGAGGTTGTGGAGTCTCCTTCTTCAGAGACTTTCAAGATCTGTCTCAATGCATTCCTGTGTTACTTGGCCTAAGTGATCCTGCTTTGGACTAGGTCATCTCCAGAAGTCCCTTCCAATCTCTAACATTCTATAATTCTATGATTCTATGAACTGCAAAAACTTAGTCCAAGGCAAGTGGCATAAATAGAAGGATGGGAGACTTGAGGTGGAGGAGGAAAAAAAAGCTAAATCAAGGGTCATGTGCTGTGCTGATTTGAGGCTAATTGGAATATTCTAATGAGAGACCTTAGGTCGTTGGTTGCAAAAAGAAAATAATGATGACGTCTATATCATTTATCAGTTTGCTGAGGGGGATAAAAAGCCAAAAGGTAAATAATATCTCCCATTCTGCTCTGTGTTGCTGGATCTATTTTCTTCCTCCTAACTCTGCTCTCATATCCCTCCACTAACAAATAACAAGTAAGCTTTCTCAAATTGCTTGGTTTGGTTTCTGGATGGGAAGGGAAATAGAGAGGGAGGAAGAGGGAGTAGCTTTGGGCCCTTCTGGGCAGTTTTGCTTTGTCCAGTCAGGCATCTGGATTTTTGTATTATTTCTGATGTGTTTCTAATTGTAAATACTTGTAAATACATTGTGTATATATGCTTGTAGCTTTGCTGTAAATACAGCTTCATCTTACTTCCAAGCCATCTGAGATGGTCTCCTAAATTCCAATAGTGTGGGGGGAAAGTTCTTAACTCCCCACACGTGCTTAGATTTGTTCCCCTAGTGGAACAGAAATGCATCTGTCAGGAGGAGGATGAGCAGGTCTGCAAACAAGCTAGTGATATTCTAGTAACATGTAGAGCTTTGACACGTGGGGTAATTAATCACTCTTCTTCAGACAAACCAGGCTTATCACCAGATCAATCTCTCATCTTCATTAATTACTACTGAAATTGCAGGCAGCCATCCATTTACGGTAGAACAAGCAGGAAACAAAGCATCCAAAGTATGATGAATAAGAGCTTTAACTAGCCCCAACAGGCCAGGCAAAGCCTGCTGCCGTCACTGGTGGTTCCCCAGGAAAAGCACCACGGTAACTGTGCAGTGATGCAGCATTACACAGGGATGTGTGTTCTGCTCACCTGCTAGGTCTGTTTGTCCCATGCCTTTTTCATAACACCCCATGTGTTGTAAAAGCAGCTGTACAGACTGATGGAGGTGCCAGTAAAAGTAACCATTTCAAAAGAAGCAGTTTCATTCAGACAGCTCCAGGCTTGGGAACCTCACTTACTTGCTCCCTGGGATAGGACAGTGGATGTAAGTTGCAGCACAGGAGGTTGCACCTCAACACAAGGGGGAACTTCTTTACTGTAAGGGTCCCAGAGCACTGGTACAGGCTCCCCAGAGAGGCTGTGGAGTCTCCTTCTCTGGAGACTTTCAAGGCCTGTCTGGATGCCTTCTTCTGTGACCTGAGCTACATTGTATGGTCCTGCTCTGGCAGGGGGGTTGGACTTGATGATCTCTTTGGGTCCCTTCCAAGCCCTGACATACTGTGATCCTGTGAACCACCAGTTCTGAGAGAGAACTCAAAGTCAGGAGTCAGGAAAAGCTGAGGGAACAGACCTGCCCTTCCCAGAGGAATCACACTTCTCCCTAATAAACTGCCTGGATTACATTTGCTCCTCAGAAAATTACAGCTGGGATTTTCAGGCCTGCCTGGGAGTTGCAAATGGACATCCCAGGTGGAAGTTGCACCCTACATTAAGAGCAGTACATAACTCGCTTCTTTTTCCTGCTGTCTAGCAAATCCCAGCAGCCACCAAACCGTTTGGTAACTTAGTAATCTCTAACCTGCTGGTTGGAGCATGGTTTGCCCATGCTGGAGTCTGTTTCCACACACTCCACTGAAAAATAGCACTAGCTGTAGAGGGATGCTTCAGTCTCAGAGGTGTTAACAACACTGGATGCAAGCCTTAAGAAGGGATCTTGTGTCTGCTTAGTGTTAGGGCTATGAGTTGCATTTCTGATCTATGATCTTCAAGCGTCAGGCAAAACTCCTTCCTGCTTGAGGCTGGAAACCCATCAAAAGCAGTGATGTTGCCCTTCCTTCTGCCAGCAGTAACACAGCTGGACAAGAACATGGGGTTAAGGGTGGGAAGATGTGCTCAATTTGTCCATTTAGTAAGACACCAAAGCACAAATACAACCAAGATTGAAGTGTGTTGCACCACTTCCCTGGAAAATGCTTATGTAAAAGCAGGCCAGCATGATATTCCAGGAGCAATTTCCTGGATGTGACCAATCATGCCTGCTGATGTCAGTGCCCCAGACAAGGCTTCAGGAGCTTCCAGTCATACTTACCCTGCCCTGCAGGGACAACGCTGTGCCTGGGAAGTGACCTGGATTCTATCACTTGTTTTGCACCAGCTGAAGTGTTTGCTAAGCTCTCATCCTCAGCACCTGTGCAATGCCACCAACTGTGCTGTCATCACACAGGTGTCACCAGGCATGCCACCGGGATCCAGGGAGGCTGCACTGCTCAAAGCCAAGCACCTGATTAATGGTGACCACATGGGGAGGCAAGGGGCCAGGCTGCTCTTCTGTGCTGGCAGGGTAAGCTGCTGTGGGGAACAGCCCCTTCTTTCTCAGAAATGCAGCCCCCATAGCTGGGCTTTGGAGACAAGACAGCCTCCAACATCTGCAGGGTGTAGATAAAAAAAACAAAGGCTACCAAACCTGAGGGAGGTGGTGGATCACACACTCCATGGCCCGGCTTGACAGGGTGCTGGGCTGTGTCATTTAAATTATTTTCATACCCTGAAAGTTTGGACTAGATCATCCTTGAGCTCCCTTCTACATGGTATTCTATGAATCTATGAAAAACTCAAGGGGAGGGAGAAAGGGGAAAATGAAGCTTTGAGCAACAGGAGAAACCCAAGCACAGTTCTGACCCAGAAGAAGTGATAGTGAAATCTGAGATACCACCTGCAAGAGATGTCATCAAGAGAAATTAAAAAAAAACCAAATTGCTGTTTATTAAAAGCTGACCAATGTCCTAAGTGGCAAAGTGTGAGTCAAAGGAAGTGCTGAGCTGTGAGTCATCCACCTAAAAGGGCTTTATCCTTGGATAAAAGTCAAAGAGACAGCCCAGGGAGAAAAAAAAAGGGAGTGCAGGAAAGAGCAGAGGCAATGGCAGAGTGCTGGAATCCTTGCAGAGCAGAGGCTAAGGGGAGAGCAAGACTGCTATCAGCCAGTTACACTCCATTATAGCTGCTTCTGCCTGGGCACATAATATGCTGTGTGTTTTACAAATTCAAGGGTCAGGTTCCTGCCCTGGGGAACTTTGCCTACAGCACAAACAAGAACCATGGCAAGAGTGAAAAGAAGGAAGTGGTACAGAAGGTAAGTTACATCAGTAAGAGTGCATCTGTGTGTGTGTTTAAATAAACAAACAAATCAATACCGAGTTTTTTTCTCTTGTAGTGCTTTTTACCATGATTTTATTACTGGTACAGGGCTCTGTAGGCACAAGGGCTGGAGGAGCAACCCAACAATTAGGCAGCTGAAGTGGCTCAGTCTCATGAAGAAAGATGAAAAGCAAGAAACTAAGGGAAAATTACAGGTCAGATGAAGGCAACTGTGATAAGGATCAGTGAATTTTTGGAAGGTGAGAACACAAAGGTCAGTTAGGAATTATTAAAGCAGTACAAAAAGGGATGGAGAAGCTAATGAGATTGATAGAGGGAAGTTGAAGAGAAAGCAGACAGGATGAGAGGCTGTACAGCATCACTCAGTTCCAAAGACAGGCTGACTTGTTAGTTCTAGATTACAGGGGACCATCAGGAGTGAGGGGAAGAAGAAAATGAACATGCAGAATCTCATGCTGCTTCAAGGAAAGTATTGGAAAATGCATAATTGAGATGACAAATACAAGAGGTAGGCTCAAAGACAGAACAGGAAGATGGTTGTGGCAATCACATCAATTTGGACCTCAGTAGAAATGAAAACACAGATTTACCACCAGAGGATTGAAGCAAAGACAGAACAGAGCCAAAGCATGTTTCCATGTCCCCAGCTCAGTGCCAGTGTGCAATCACCTCCAGTGATGTAATGGATAATGTGATGAGGAAGCAGGTGACAATAAAAGCTGACTCACTTCCATCCTGGACAGGCAGGCAGAAGCCAAGCAACTGCAAGCCACATAAACTATGCTGAGATGGTTTGTGTAGTTTCATTTTCACAGAATCACAGAGTGACAGAGGTTGGAAGGGACTTCAGAAGATCATCCAGTCCAATAACCAACCCCCCTGCCAGAGCAGGATCACCTAGAGCAGATCACACAGGAACACATCCAGGCAGGTCTTGAATATCTCCAGAGAGGGAGACTCCACAACCCCCCTGGGCAGCCTGTTCCAGTGCTCTAGCACCCTCACAGTAATAAAAAAAAAATAAATTCTCTTCATGTTTTTATGAAACTTCCTATGCCTCAACTTCTACACATTGCTCCTTGTCCTGTCATTGGGCATCACCTAGCAGAGTCTGGCTCCAGCCTATTGGCACTCACCCTTCACATCTTCATAACAATGAATGAGGTCACCTCTCAGTCTCCTCTTCTTCAAACTAGAGAGCCCCAGCTCCCTCAGGCTCTCCTCATACAGACATTGATACCTGTTTGGATGTCTGATCAAATCTGTTTTCATTTCAACCTGTGGGTCTCCTCTCCTTTTCTTGATTCTCTTTCTCTGTTGGGGAGGGGTTGTTGGTTGATAGAGCAGCTGCTAGAGCTAGATCCAGATATGAGGTAAATGCAGACAGCATGGAATTATTAATGTACCAAAAAACCCCCAACAAACCCAAAACCTGGTTTATTTGTAAAATAAACAAGCACAATTTTTTTTCAATGACAAATATGCCTGCTATTAATGCTTGAAAATTAAGGTACAGCTGTGTCTGCTTCCTGACATCTCTAATAGAGAGAAAAATTGTTAAACTAGGGAGCATTAGTGTCAAGAACTTCTAAATAAAAAGGAAAGTTATGCCCGTAGGGCTCAGAAGTGTTATGTAAATAGAGAACAAATGTTATCATGCAGATAGATGATGCATGTTCGTACAGAGAAAGCTTGGAATAAGAACACAACATCCCCCTGTTTATTCATTGTAATGTATTGCAGCACAATGTTTAGGGCACATAATAAGCTGACAAACAAAATCACTTTCATATAGCAGCAGTTGCAGAAAGTATTTCAGAAGATTGAAATGCAGCAATGATATTTTCAACGTCACTTTAAAATTACTTTGGCATATTCATCCATGGAGAAAGAAACTTCCATGAAAGATGGAAAAATTTGTGTGTGGGGGGTATTGTTTTTTTGGCTTGTTTTTTGTTTGTTTATTTGTTCTCCCACTTTCAAATCTGATTTTTTTTTTCCATAGAAGACCTTGAGTGGAAAAAAAAAAAAAAAAAGACAAATAAGTGGGCAGGGTGGGGTTTTCACTTCTGTGCTGTGGGTACAGTTATGTATGCAACTAACCTGATGTGTATTTATAGTTGTACAGAAATCCAGGTGTGGGATCATCCACCTGAAGCAGTAAAAAAATGGAGTTGCAGAAAGTGTAGTACTGGAGCCCCTATTACAAGAAATATTTGGATGTGCTGGAATGTTTCCAGAGAAGGGCCGTGGGGATGATCAGAGGAATGGAGCTGCTCTACTATGAGGACAGGCTGAGAGAGTTAAGGCTGTTCAGTCTAGAAAAGAGAACTCTCCTAGGAGACTTTATTGTGGCCTTCCAGTATCTGAAGGGGCTACAAGAAAGCTGGAAAGGGACTGTTTAGGGTGTTGGGTAGTGATAGGACTGGGGGGAATGGATCCAAGCTAGAGGAGGGCAGATTTAGACTAGATGTTAGGAAGAAGTTCTTCACCATGAAGGTGGTGAGACACTGGAAGAAGTGGCCCAGGGAGGTGTCTGAAGCCTAATCCCTGTGATTTTTTAAGGCCAGGCTGGATATGGCTCTGGGCAACCTGATCTAGCTGAAGGTGTCCCTGCCCATGGCAGGGGGGTTGGAACTGAATGATCCTTGGGGTCTCTTCCAACACTGACAACTCTGTGTTTCTGTGAAGGTGCAGTATAAACAGCAGGTGCAAAGAGAAGGCTTAAGAAACCCAAAAGTGGGACTCTGAGCAGTCATTTGTTTTGTTCCCATCCATGTATTGATAGTCTGAGTATGAATATTTAAAGCAACTCTTGTTTTGATTGCAATGATTATTTGTGCCTATTCTGGCAACTTATTACAAAAGCAAGTTATGAACAAAATAAACCAGCTCAAAATCAATTACATTAAAAATGTAACAGATGATTTATGGATCATTAAAATATAAGCAACTCTTTCAACCATCCAATAAATCAACAACTGCAGAAGTATTTTAGATTTTACTAAGGAAACTTACAAATCTCATTTTATGCTCCAATAGGGCACACAGACCAGTTTACTTTTTCCTTGTAGCTGCTTAAGAAGCAAACAAATCAGTTTCCCAGCCATCAGTTATATCAGAAGATATGCCAAAAGACATCCAGTCCCCAAGGGACAATTCCTACAAATACCTTTGTAGGCTTCTCCAGTGATTTGCTTCTCAGAGGTTTAAATAAGCCCATCCGTGCTGCTCAGTGATGCACCCCTGTAGCAGGACAGTGTTGGCTGGTGAGAACTGCCAGGGTCACAGCCTCCCAACCTGAAACTGAGCCTACACAGCACAGCCTTTGTTAGACCATACCTGGAGAACTAATCCCCCATCACTCACCCACGATGAGGTGCAAATGGCACAGATTCTGACCACTTTTCAGTCATTTTACTCTAGCTATTTTTAAATTGATAATTAGTGACTCGATGGGTATCTTCAGCAACCTTTCAATACTTAGTTGGCACCGTCCTGCAATTAATGTTCAGGGCAATAATACCTCAAACGAAGGCAAAATTTAGTCCAGAAGACTTCCATGGGGAGCACTGCCTATGCCCTGGAAACAAACATTGGTGCACTTCCACACATATGCCTCGGATCACTTATGACAGATGCCCAAGCTTTGACATTACAGGTCTGACCGAAACAAAAGAAAAATCTACACTGATTTAGCTAAGCACCAGATTTTGCCCCAGATCTCCAGCTTTTACTAGACTATTTCTGCCAAGATCATGGTCCTATCACTCTGGAGCTTCTCGGCATACTTTTAACACATGGAGCTTTATATACCACCTATTACAAATCCCTCCAAGTCTTTCTTTGGCCACAGTGCTGACAATAACTGTGATCATCAGGTGGCTGCTATGCTGAAATGCCCACATATTCCACCGCTTAAGGGTGTTTTCTCTCTTCCTTATGCTCTTTCACTGTCCTACCTTTATACAGACACAGCTCGTTGTCTTGAAAGCAGACGGCACTGTCATCAAGGGTGGAAGCACCCTTTTTTGCTGCATTTGTACAGCCTCTGTGGCAATGGCCACCGGTAGCATGCTCCAGCAGTTCATAATGCAAAAATAAGAGCCCAAAGCAGGTGTGCATCAAGGCTCAACCAACCACTTCTCACTAGTCCGTTGCATCTGGCCCAGAGTTTTATGCATGACCATCAAGCTCGGACTCTCCAGACAGAGCTCCGCAAGGTGAAAAACCTCCACCCCAGGGAAGGAGGCCCTTGGCAGAGAGCTGATGGGGTGCTGAACAAGAGGAACCCACAGGAGGTGCTCTGACAAGGGCCCCGCCTGGCTGAGGGCACCCCTCTGGTTCCGGGCGGGCTGGGAACTGCACTTCACTGCCTCTGTTATGCTCCTTTCAAAGGCAGCGGGGCAGGCTGACAGCAGCCCAGAGCTTCGCCCTTCAGGAGCGGGCCGCAACCGGCTGAGCGATACCCAGACCGGCCCGGAAGCGCGGCCCTGCAGCCTCCTGCGCCTCGGTACGCCGGCTCCGCGCTCCGGCCGACACCCTCGCTCTGCCAGCACCGTTCCGCGTAGAGAAGGCGCCCGACGGCGGGAGCCGCAGCGGGGCAGCAGGAAGTGAGGGGCTGCTGCGCTCCGCTCGCTGTGTTATGAGAGAGCGCTCCCGCCCCCGGGGCCGACGAGACGCGGGCGACAGCGGCACGATCGGGGTGGCGTCGCCCCGGGAAGAGAGGTGTGGGGTGTCCGTGGAGGGCGGCGGCGGCCGCAGGCTGGCGATGGAGGAAGGTGAGGGGGGCGGCGGCGCCTGTGTCACCCATATCCTCCTCCGCCGCTGCCCAGGCAGGAGGAGTTGTGGGGTGCGTCGTTCTGCGCCCGGCCGGGCCATCTGAGGGGCCTATGCCGCCTTAGGCCGTGGAGCTGGAGTGCGGGGAGGGCAGTGTGGCCCCAGCCGGTGCCTGCCGTGCCGGGCTGGAAGCTGGGACTAGGGGCGCAGCTCCTGGCGCAGGTCGGCAGTGGGTCAGAGGCTGGGCCCTGCGGTTTCGTATCGGGGTACGTGCCAGGGTAAGGGTGCAAAACGCCCCCTTGCAGGGCACGAAGCCTTTTGCCCGGCAGTGGTGGTCCCATTGCTCCAGCGGCTGGTGCCGGCGCCGGCGCAGGCCAGACGAGTCCGTTCTCGGCGTTCCCTCGGTCTGCGCCGACGAGGCCTCCTTGCCGGCCCGGGACAGCCCATCTGCTGCAGCACCCAGCAGGAGGACAAAGTGTGGGTGGGAGCCCAGAAACCTGGAGTCTGTTTCTCTTCCCTCGCCCGGCACTGCTCCTGTGCAGAGCACTCTGGGGCAGCATCTGTCGACTCCGGGTGCGTTTTGTTTGGCATCCTTTCCGTTTCCTCGTTCGTGTGTAGCCCCTCCATGCAACCATTTTTTACCAGCTCTCTCCCCTTTTTGGTGGCTGGGAGATGGGATTTAGTTTCCTTGGGGAAATCAGCAGAAACATGACTGTAAGTAAGCACATAGAGAGATGCAAGAGTATAACAAGCATATGTGATGCTGTCCCATGGCATAGTGGGGGTACTTCCTGAGCTGAGCATGGCTTATGTGAGTTTAGTAGTCTTTGGTTGGTTGTCCTCCACAAACGTGTCCATCTTTTCCTTAATCTCCGTAAACTTCATTTACAGAACTTTATTTGGGTAGGAGTGGTCTATGTGAAGGTGATGTGTGATGAACTGGTTACTTTTAGCCTGACTCACTGGGTTTGTTTGATAGCTTCTTGTTCCAATATTAGAAAAGGCGGTGAATCACTGCTCTCCATGCAGCCTGTTTGTTTACTTCATTAGCCTGTAGACTCTGGAATGTTTCTGTTGGTCATCCTCTTTTTCAGGCTGAGACATCCTCAACTTGCTTCTTTGTTCCTTATATGGGAGCCATTGCACACCTCTGATCTTCCTTGTGGCCCTTCTCTGAACGTTTCCCTGCCCTGTCTTACCCTTTAGATGAGAGGACAAAGAATTGCAGTCTGTGCTCAATCTGCAGGTGAAAAATGGACTAATACAGTGGCACACAGGAGCAGTGAGTTATGCTTTTCTGCAGGGGATCCAGAAAAAGCAGTGGAATACATGTTATCTGAACAAGAGTTAACAAAGAATGTACTAGGAATTCAGCAGGGAACTAGGAAACAATCCCGGGTGAAAAATTGCATGTGGTGGATAAAGAGGTAGTAGAGGCTGTGTCATCAGTTGAAATTCCAAGACTGTTTTTATTTGTCACCTTGTTTGACTTTCATTTCAACCCCAGTTAAAGGAAAGTGGAAATAACATTTTTCTTGTTTGAGGCAGCTGCAAATGAAACACAAGTAGCATATTTGAATCTTTGGTATTGCTCCGAGGGAGGGAATCTCTCGAGCAGTCTTCAGAACAGAGGTGAAGATCAAGTCGCTGACCGAGAGGTAGTTGTTTCAGAATTAGAATTTGAAATTGTTCTTTCTTGGGGAGTTTTCCATTACTGCTGCTAACTGTAGATTTTTTAAGTGTGCTTTTTTTCTAATATGACTCACTTACCTGCCAGAAGAGTGGAAGAAATGCTTCCAGTGTTCTCATTGCTGTCGCTTTGGTGATGACTGAAATGCCAAGAGCAGACAGTTGTCTTTCCAAGCACGTATCTGCCTATTCAGGTGATCATAGAATCAGAGAATGGTCTGGGTTGGAAGGGACCTCCAAAGGTCATCCAGTCCATTCTCCTTTGCAGTCAGCAGGGACATCCTCGACTAGATCAGGTTGCCCAGAGCCCTGTCAAGCTCCACCTTGAATATCTCCAAGGATAGAGATTCAACTACCTTCCCGGGCAACCGGTGACTTAGGGTGTGTGTGTGTCCCATTTTATTTTACATGGTACAAGTGATTTTTAGTTGCAGCACATTCAGTGTTTGCATTGCTGATTAACTTCATGTGCACAATATGAAGAGTTACTGATGTATAATTTATTTTGGATTGACATAATGATAACCATGATATTGAACACACTAAACCTTGTTTTGTTTAATGTTTTTCCAGTTCTTGTCTTGTTCAAGAAGGCAAACCACCTTCTGTTCATTCCATGACAAATGTTATCACTGAGATCTTGCTTTGCTCAGAATCATTTACAATTGCTTTGAAAATCCTGTTAAAACACAAATACAAGTGTCCTGATACAGGCAGACATCACTTCAGATTTAGTTCACAGAATCACAGAATGGTTTAGGTTGGAAAAGACCTTGAAGATCATCAAGTCTCAACTCCTAACACAGCACTGCCAGGTCTCCACTAAACTGTGGCCCTCAGCAACCCATCTCCACAGCTTTGAAGCCCTTCCAGGGATGTGGACTCCACCACTGCCCTGGGCAGCCTGGACCAAGTTTTGACAACCCTTTTGGAGAAGAAACCTATTAGTTCGTTATGTCCAACTTAGTTTATATTACTAACTCTGATTTCTAACTTTTCAATCTAATAGTTGGGAGTTAAAAGTAGGATGAGTTAGATTCAAAGTAATATACAACCAGAGTAATTAAAACTTTGTTGTGGGATGTAACCCTGGAAGCAGGGGGTGGAAAAAAATGTATTTGCTTTATAAAAGCTTTCCTCATACGAATAAGAGGTAGCTCAATGTAAAAGGAATGACCTAGCCTCATTCCTGTATCAAAGTGATGTGCTCAGTACACTGCTGCACTACAGCAGCCTGTGTTGGTTTGAGCTAATTGGAGAATTTGAGTGAGAAATTAGACTATTGGTCTATTGCTTTAGACTATTGTTTTTCTGAGTTTTAGCCGGGGTTTTAAAAGGTGGCGGGGCAGGTCACTGCAAACCCACTACACAGCCTAAAACCAGGATGAGAGCAGAATGGAATTGGCACCAATTTCTCCTGTTGCCTCTATCAACTCGCCTCAAATACTACTTTCCTTTGTTTGTGTCATACATTCACCATGGAATAAACCAATTAGCTGCCAGTTTGGGTTCTGGGTAATTTCAGAGTATGGCCTTAATGAATTTTGTAAGGAGTAGGAATTGATTTCTGTATTGTTGTGTTGTGTTTTTCAGTTACACACAAGGCAAACTTTTAATTGAGTCTTTTTGTCAGCTCCATCTACTGTGGAACTGAATCAGTAGCAATAAATGACTGCTTCTCAGAGTGCAGTTTTAGGTTTTGTGCTGCAATAACTGAAAAAAAAAAAATTAAAATGTCTTCAGGGGCAGCAGACCTGCGACAGAGAAGGAATCAAAACTGCACAGAATCTGACAAAATGGCTCCAGAAGAGAGAAACAAAGAAAACTCAAAGCCGGGAAGATCGCCAAAATGTAAGATACAGAATTTTTAGCCAACTTCTAATTTTTATTGTTTGGAATTTTTGGGGTTTTTTTTCATTATTCTTTTACATTTTATGAGAAAACATTTGTAGTACAGTAATTTTTAACAGACTTACTTTGAATATAGTTGTTTTTTTTTAATGTTTCAAGAAAACCAGATTAGCATTCTTCAGTAATAACATTTTCTGTGTTGCAGAGTGAAGTGGTAATCCTGTATTGTTTCAGGTTGCAGGGAGAGGGACAGAGGGGTTGTTACTATTTGAGTACAAAGAAATATTTTAATTGCTCATGGAATGATCTTTGGGTTGGGAAGCTGAAAGGCATGAAGTTACATTCTTACAGCTTTTCAAGAAACAGAATTAAAACCAAGTGTAATGCGAGGCAATTCTATGTTGAAAATCTACAGCAGCTTGAGGGAGCTACAGTTAAAGCAGGCACCCATTGAGTGATTTTGGCAGAATTCAGATTAATTCCTTCCTCTTAGATTTAAAACCAGAATGGATAATAGAATGTCTTGGTATTGATGTTAGATGTGGTAATGCCACCTCTTTCTGTTAATGCTTTGTGGTGTTTTGGGTAAAATCTAGAGATTCTTTTCCTTCTTGGAATTCACTTGAAAATGAAACTGAGTAGAATGGAGAGAAATTTGCAGCATGTGTGTGTTATCTGGGAGGCCTGTGAAGCATAACAGCTAGGAAAGAAAACGGCAAGACAGGAATAACAAACCAGTTCTCAATGTATCTGTGCTGCTGCTAGTGTGATAATTCTGCTGCCAGTGAGTTTACTTGCTGTTCAGAACTAAGTCACATGTAGGGCATACTGTTTGTTTCTAAATCCTCTTGCACTGTTTTAGCTTTATCACTGTCCCTTTTCAGATGTGTTAATTCAGCGCTTTGCAAAACTTTTCTTTGGCTGTCTTGCTGCAGTCACAAGTGGGATGATGTATGCTGTGTACCTCTCAACATACCATGAAAGGAAATTCTGGTTTTCCAGCAGGCAGGTAAAGGAAAAAGTTAAACAAAAGCCAAATTGTGTCCTTGAAATCAAAGCTGATCCATGTCAGGCTGGAATTGCTTGCAGAGTCCCGTGTACTCAGGCCTTTTGTTTTTGATACAGTCTCTTTACTGGTTTTCTTCCTTTTTGTTAAAGCATTTCTCCTGCTAACAGTAGGCATGTCTTGTCATGCTTTTGTATGTTTTTCCATGCCATCATTCCTAAAATTTGGAGAAAAAAAACCTATCAATGCATACTGGGATTGCATCAGCTAAAAAATGAGGAGGGGGCACTTGGGGTGGTTAAAGAAGCATGTTTTGTGAAGTATGGGGAGTTGACTGAAATTCAGGTTTGTGGCTATAAAAGGATCCTGTAGATCTTGTGCAACATGGATTTGAGTTGATCTTATTCCAGGCATGTTTGCTGAGTTCTAGAGAGCATTCTTTACCTGACAGAGGTGCTGTGAGGATTGAGGTGTTGTGGAATCCTTTGAAGATGTAAAGTGGAGTCATAACCATGTGCTGTAAGGCAAAACCAGTCTATCTGAAAATGGTAATCTTCTGTGGGAAGAGACTGCAAGAGGTGAATATTTTGTTCTTTTTTTTTTTTTCTAGGAACTTGAACGTGAAATTACATTTCAGGGTGACAGTGCCATTTATTATTCATTCTATAAAGAACTGCTAAAGGCTCCTTCCTTTGAAAGAGGTACAAAACCCGTTTGTTTTATGAACCTTGAAAAGTCTTGTTCCTTTTGGAGTCAGCAAAAAACTCCTGCAGAGTGGGGAGTCTGATTTTTATAGTCCTCTGTAGGTATATGAGTCAGATAATTAAACACTGCACACTGTCTTAACTTTTCAGTTCCTTTTAAAACCTCAACATTTAACTATCCTCTCTTCCAGCAGATTGATTTTTAATCAGTGCTCTGGAACAGGATTCACATTGCTCTCATGTTGCCCCATATGGAAGTTATTGCCAGTCTTGCCTATGATACGTAGTAAATTTCCTGCTGTTTATGTTTAATTTGGGAATGGGGGATGGAAAATTTCATTTTCTATTTGTCAGAAGATGGAACATTTGCATCCTGCTCATCCCTGTTAGATCTTTGTCTCACTTCATAAGAGCCTCCTGTGAAGGTGATCTGTAGGTAGCTGTTTAAAGAGTGCGCTGGTATGTTACTGATAAAACTGCTTCAGCTGGTTAGTTTTAGGCCTTCCATTTAAAGGCCAGACCAAAAAGTGGTAATAACTTTGATGCTAAGTCAGTGGGGTGGAATGGCATCTGGCACAGAACTTTCTCCTGTCTTTAAAATTAGGAGCAGTGAAATCAGTCACTTAATGATCAGATCTGTTTCTGCCTTTCACTTCATTTAAAAACAGCAATAGTATACCAAGAATATTCCATTCTTTTTTTGTCGGCAGGTGTTTATGAATTGACACACAACAACAAGACCATATCACTGAAGACAATCAATGCAGTCCAGCAAATGACTTTATACCCAGAGTTGATTGCCAGTGTTTTGTATCAAGCATCTGGTAGTGAAGTATGTGCGTTTCTCCTGCTTCCTGTGCTGTCTTTGTGGCTGTGTGTGTGAGAGAGACTTTCTATGCCATTTTTGTTGAATGAATTCAGCTAAACCTCTCACCAAGTCCAGGTTCTCCTCAATTCTTCAGGCTGTGGCATAGGATTTTGGGGGTTGATGTGCATTAAACATTTCTGTCTGATATTCATTACTCCTACAAACTGCTTAGAAATGTGGAGAGTGTGCTAGCCATTAAAACAGGGAAGTTAGCTCCCTTGGAATGCAGAAGGCCCTCACAGCGGTACCTGTCTCAAAGCATTCTTGTACAGATAAAAAGGAAAACCACTTTTGTAGATAAAACTTTAGTCTCTTTCTGCTCTGCTTGGGCTTTTTTCTGCTTACACCACATACTTCTGTCCTCTCTCATTTATCTTCCTTATTTACTTATTTTGGAACCATTTTTGCCACATCTTTACTTCTTCAAGTTCCTCTCTTATATAACTTCTTCCAGGAGTCCTGTGAACTTTATACTTCACTGCAGTACAGATTTATTAAACTTGACACATACAATGTTCACACTAAAGCAAATACAAAAAGCATGGCACAAGCAAGCTGAGCCCCGAAGTGTGCTCTTAATTCACACTGCTTTGTTCTCCCTGAGCCCAAAATAAAAGCATGCTTGAACCTTTCTAGGATAACAGGAGCTGTCTCTTACATTCTTTAAACTTTCTAGAATAGGAGCTGTCTCAACCTGTTTGTAAAGCACCTAGCAGACTGTTAGCAAATGCAAATAGTAAATAGTGATCATTTCCCAGCTTCACCTCAGTTGCTGCTATGTCTCTTCATTTTTATTTGTAATTTCAGGAAGTTATTGAGCCAGTGTATTTCTACATTGGTATAGTTTTTGGACTGCAGGGAATTTATGTGACTGCGTTGTTTGTAACCAGTTGGGTTATGAGTGGGACTTGGCTGGCAGGAATGCTGACTGTAGCATGGTTCATTATTAACAGGTAAGAAAAACATCTTTATACAAATCTAGTTTGTCAATAAGGAGTTTTGAAATAGTAGAGTGGATTGAAGTGCTATCTATTAAACTTTGTGTTCTCATTCTGAGAGCAAGAGATTCTGCCAAACACAAAACATTTCCCAGAGCTGCACTGATTCTCCTGGTACTTTGATTAATGGAAAAGCCTCCTGTTGTCCAAACAGTCCACACTGCCAGCTCAACTGACTTGATGTGTGTGTGTGAGTACAGGGGGATTCTCACAGAATTCCATTTTGCAAAAACATTCCCTCAGAAGGCTCTGGTTTTATGGTGGTGGAGAATGAAAATGAATTTCTGCAGTTGCTGTAAACCAAAATTACTCTGTGGCCAGCCCTAAATACTGTCACAGTTCCGTTCCTTAGAAGGAAATTACGAAGTGCGTTTTCCTTATTATACTTTTCTCAATTGGATTTTTGTAGTGGATTTTTGTACAAAGTGGAATCTTCTTAGGTGATACTAATCTCAGAATCGTTGTATTTGAAAATGTTTCTCTTACAAGATGTCTCTTGATGAAACGCCACATTAACAGGGAGCCTCATTTGGGCAAGGAAAAGTTGTGTTTGGGCTCCTAGTTTGTTGCCCAGCAGCTCTGTGAACTTGAGAGCACTTGAAAGAAAAGAGCTATGGAGGAGCAAAATGTTAGAGATAATACCTTTAAAATGGAACTGTTGGGAAGCATCTTTTAGGAGTGTCAAGTCATCGTGACTGAATCTGTAGCCAGAGTATCTGCTGGTGCTTCTGCTCTGCGGGAGCACTGCTTTGGATTCGAAGTGTGTTGTACTCAGCTGCCTAAATCACTAAAAACGTGTTGTATGAAAGCTGTAAGGAACCTTTTGTCTCAGTCATGAGCTGGTTTTCATCATATGGGAAAAAGCTGCTTTTACAGCAGGCCCCCTGCTTATGGATGTAAGGCAAGTTAGCACTGCCTGTGACTGAAGAAGGTTCTGTTGTCACAGTGTGGGGTTGGCAGAAGCAGCGCAGCTCACCCTGTTCTGGTAGGTAAGAAAATACTGGAGGCAGATGATTTTTGGCTTCAGTCTTATAAACACCACCTAATAAATGAGTAGAGATTAGATCTTCCATGCTGCTATTAAATTTGTGACTTGTGTCAGCAGTGACATTGTGTCAGGGTTGTTTTACACCTGATGCATGAATGGTTTGCTTGCAAGGCCACGCTGCTAGCTAGAAGTGGCATTTAGGCTTTCCTTGATGTTTTTGATCCATAAATCTTTGAATAATTTTGTTTGTACTTTATTCTAGGACAGATACAACAAGAATTGATTACTCCATACCATCAAGGGAGAACTGGGCTTTGCCATATTTTGCATGTCAAGTAGCAGCTCTCACAGGTTATTTAAAAAAAACGTTAAATTGCTCCGCTGAGGTAAAGCAAAACTCACTAATTTCTTAATAAGAGTTGCTGGTAGAACTGTGCTCTAGAGCAATTGCCTCTCTATTTACCCTACTGGGCAGAAAACAGTAGATGTTTTGTTTGTTCTTTTCAAAACAGCCACTCAGCTTTCACTGAGGCTTGTGCAAGTTTTGCTAAGTGGCTCCTGCCCTGCTCTGTTGTGCCCCCGTGAGGGTTCAGAGAGAGCAGTGTGGTAATGAGCTGTGTGCCCTCTTTTTTAAATGAACTCATTCTCCCTATGTCAATTACTTAGTTGCTCTTCCTGTTGCTGGGAGATGGTGGTAATATTTTTTTTCCCTGTTTCTTTGTCAAACGAGTTTCTTCTGATTGACTTTAAGTGGGTTTGAATGCTTCAGTAATTACTTTCTTCCATCTGAGAGCTCATTCACTATATCTGGTTAATTATTTCCTAACATAATTTCCATAGTTTTAATGACCTCTCAGTTACTTTCGGACAGAGGTATATAGGTATGAAATTAATCTGTTGTTTTGTTGTTGTTTTCTTTTTCTCTCTAGAAGTTTTGTTACCTTTTGGTGAGTGCTTCAACATACACCTTCGTGATGATGTGGGAATACAGTCATTATCTCCTCTTCATCCAGGCTATTTCTCTTTTTCTGCTAGACAGCTTTGCCCTGGCACAGACAGAGAAGGTATTAGAACTCTTTAACTTACTTAAAGTTGGAAGCTTAATCACAGCATGACAACTGCTTGCCATAAGGGATGCAAACTGAGTGATGATTTCAGTGTCTTGCAGACTGTGTCCAGATGAGGTGCACAGATTGGCATGGCACGGCGCTTCCATTAGGAGAATGAAATTAAACTCACTCTTTTGAACTACTGTGTTTGGGACAGGCTTCCTAACAAAAGGGTCAGAAGCTAAACAGAGCTTCTGAGACCTGAAATATTCATGGATAGCTGTAAAAATGACAAATTATAATCAGTCATCCATCCTTTTGGGGGTAATTCCCTCCCATATTCACACCAGAGTGGGGCCAACCAGAAAAGTACTCTCTTGGCTCTGCAGGTTAAGGGACTCATTTTCACCCTGAATGGCTCACCTTGTTCTGATTTAGCCAGTAAGGGAGGCTGGAGGCCAGTTGAGTTTTCAATAGGAGGAAATGTATGAATTTATTCTGCAAAGTGGTTCTTAGAAATGCTGCAACCGGCAAGGCCTTTTTACTGTGCCTGTTGCCATGGCTGCTGTGCTACTTTGTACACTTGTTCCTTCTAGTTTTCAGTTTCAAACTGTGTGCAATCCATGGATTCATAGAACAAGTTGGGTTGGAAGGAACCTTTAAGATGTTATTCCAACCTCCCTGCCATGAACAGGGACAGCTTCCATTAGCCCAGTATGCTCAAGGTCTCGTCCAACTTGACCTTGAACACCTCCAGGAAGAAGGCATCCACAACCTCCCTGGCCACCTGTTCCAGTGTCTCACCACCCTCACTCCTAAGAATTTCTTCCTGATCTCCAGTCTAAATCTGCCCTGCTCAAGCTTCAGTCCATTCCCTCTCATCCTACCATTACAAGCCCTTGTAAAAACTCCCTTCCTTACTTTATTGTAGCACCCTTCAGGCACTGGAAAGCTGCTCTAAGGTCTCCTTGGAGCCTTCTCCAGGGTTAACAGGCCCAACTTTCTCAGCCTGTCCCCATAGTGGATATGCTTCAGCCCTCTGGTCATTGTTGTGGCCCCTTCTAATTCATCACCTCTTCTTCCAATTGACTTTTTTTTCTGTTCCTCAAAAATGGGAAATCTTTGACCTATTTTAGGTCAAAGCAGGGTCCTTAAACGATAAGGGAGTAGATAAGTATTTTGGTAAAAGTGTCAAATGTCAGGGTTTATAAGATCTGATTATCTGCTTAGTAAATAATAAAATATCACAAACAGATTTTGTATTTCAGAGAGAGGTTGAATGAACAAATCTTGTGAGGGGAAGGAAGGCAGGTGTTCAGAGTAGCCAGCTGTTGTGTTCATAATGTTGCATGGTTGTTGGTTCTTCATGCTGCACCACAGTGAGATGTTGCAGAACTGGGGGTACCTTGTAGAATACTACCACTACAAGCATTTTTGCAAAATTCTCCTGATGGAATTGTACCCTAATTACTGAGACTGAGTTTTAAACTAGACGATCTTTAAGGTCCCTCCCAACCCATTCTATGATGTGAAATACTTTCTAGAGCCAAATGGTACCCTGCTGGATTCCTGAGTTGGAGGACAGAGATCCATGAATCCCATATTGAACAGAGGAATGGAGTGAGCTATCTTACTGCTGTAAAAAGCAGGGTGCATATCCATTGTAATTTTGTTTTATTGTGGTTTATTTTCTTTCTTCAACAGGTACATGAAGTATACAAAATCTATTTGTTTTCTCTCTTCTTGGGATACCTTTTGCAGTTTGAAAATTCAACCTTACTAGTGTCACCATTACTGAGTCTTGTAGCAGCTTTAATGCTCTCTAAATGCTTTCAGGTAACTTGACTCTTCTCTGACCCTGAGTCTAATTTTTATCATTTAAACTGAACTCCAAATTATTTGACACTCTTAAAATACTTTTTCAGATGAATATGAAAAAAGGAACATTCATGTCAAGACTGATGAAAGTAATGTACATTCATTTGGTGCTTACAATAACAGTGACACTAAACTTCGTACTAAAGGTGAGATTCCTCTGCAAAAAGTGATTGTAATTGTCTAAATAGAAAGCTGCAGATGTATCATGGAAGAATCTTATGAAGTGTTGCTTTTCTTATTGACCTAAGAATTCATAACTTCAAAAATTGAGTCATCTATATTAGAAAAGCCTTTAACAACTCTAGCAGTTGCTTTTTGTTGGAGTTTTGGTCTTTTGTGTTGATGTTAATGCTTAGTATAGAAACACTCAGCTGTCTCATAAGTCTAAGTTATGTTACAACTTGGATGGCCTGTGCAAACTGTTCTGAATATGAAAACAATGTTCTTGTGCATGGAGAAGACCTAGTAGCCAGCAGCAGGTATTAGTAGTCACAGAATCACAGAATGGTAGGAGTTGGAAGGGACTAGACATCTAGTCCAAGCCCAACCCACACAGGAATGCATCCAGGGAAGTTTTGAAAATCTCCAGAGAAGGAGACTCTACAATCTCTCTGGGCAGCCTGTTCCAGAGCTTCAGCACCCTCACCATAAAGAAATATCTCCTCATGTTGAGGTATTTATAGACATTGATCAGATCCCCTCTCAGCCTCTCTTCTCCAGACTATAAACAGCCACAGAGCTCTCAGTCTTTCTTCATAGCAGAGATGTTCAATTCCCTTCATCATTCTCTTAGCTCTCTGTTGGAATGTTTCCAGCAGATCTCTGTCTCTCTTGAACTGAGAAGCCCAAAGCTGAACATATTATTCCAGGTGTGGTCTCAGTATGACAGACTAGAGGGCAGGAGAACCTCCCTAGACCTGCTGGCCACACTTATCTTGATGCACCCACCATTGGCCCTGTTGGACCCAAGGGCAGATCGCCGCCCCATGGATAACTTGCTGTCCACTAGCACTCCAGGGTCTTTCTCCACAGAGCTGCTTTCCAGCAGCTCAACCCCTAGTCTGTTCTGGTGCCTGGTGTTGTTCCTCCCCACATGCAGGACTCATCCTTATTGAACTTCATCAGCTTCCACTTTGCCCAGCTCTCCAGCCTGTCTGGCTCTCACTGGGTGGCTGCACAGCCTGAGGGGGTGTCAGCCTCACCCCCCAGTTTGGTATCATTAACCATATAATACCCTAGCCTCAGGGCAGATGTCAATTTTCAATTTAATCTCAACCAGAACGTGGGAAGAGAATGCTCAGGTCTGATTGTTTACTTGTGCCATTCAGACTGGCTGACCTTGCTGTATCTTTGGGAAAATAAAGCCTAACCTTGATAAAGATGAGTTAGTTTCCTCAAACTTTTGGCTCCTCAAATCATTTATGTTAATATTTACATATGCTCAGAGCTAGGCTGCAGTCCTGTTGTTTAGTGGAGCAAAACACAATGTTCTTTGGCTTGCTTTGGGGGGTGAATCTGTGTCTGTTATCCTTGATCCTTTTTACACTACTCTTTAGACAACTTACAGCTTTTCTTTTGCTCTGCTGTTGGGATACCTGCATGAAATGATATTCACAAGAAGACCCTAAAGATAGACTGGAGAAGAGGAGGCTCAGGGAGACCTTACTGCTCTCTACAACTACCTGAAGGGAGGTTGTAGCTAGCTGGGGTTTAGTCTCTTCTCCCAGGCACCCAGTGACAGAACAAAAGGACACAGCCTCAAGCTGTGCCAGGGCAGGTTCAGGCTGAATGTTAGGAAGATGTTCTTCAGAGCAAGAGTGATTGGCATTGGAATGGTCTGCCCAGGGAGGTGGTGGAGTCACCATCCCTGGAGGTGTTTAAGAGGAGGCTGCATGAGGCACTTAGTGCCATGGTTTAGTTAATTAGAAGGTGTTGGGTGATAGGTTGGACTCGATGATCTTAGAGGTCTTTTCCAACCTGATTAATCCTGTGATTCTGTGAAAGAAGTGACTCCATGAAAGCTGTTTCCAGCACTTTGCTAAGCTTTCTTCTCTGCTAAATTAATTTTCAGATGTTTGTCCCTCATAAAGAAAATGAGCATTTGCTGAAGTTCATTGAAGTGAAACTTGGCTTAAACACAACTAAGTGAGTTTTAAAATTCTTTACCTCTTCTAAGATATTTGAACTTCTGAAACCACTCTGAGAAATGTAAAATTTCAGTGATTGGTAAGAATTTCATAGAGGAGTTAGGGAAGCAGTTTTTATTTGTCAACTGCTTTTAAAATGGAGTTAAAAGAAGATGGATGCACAGAGTTTGTGTAGGATTTGGAGGCTTCTGTAGCACATTAATTAATTTTTGTGCCTTGAGGTGAAAGCATTTGATAGATTTTTGTTTAGTTTTGATGTTGAAGAGCAAAAATTTCTGGGTCTGGTCTACTGTTTCTAAGTAGGCTTGAAAGCAAATAGGGTAAAATTTGCTAAAGGAAAAGAAAGGGCTCTGAAAAGGGCCATGAACCATCATTATAATCTCAAAACAAAGCTGAGTTGTGTGTGGGGGGGTATTTTTACTTTTCTAAAGAATAATATCATCCCCCCACAAAAAAACCAAAAAAACACAACAACAACAAAAACTCTGTGTTTTAGAAGAAATTGGGACAAGGGGAAACTTTTAAAGTTGGAGAGTCAGCTGTGATTCTAAGAAGAACTGTTTGTGTCAGTAAAAATGTGAATGTTGGGCTGCAAGAAGATGACTTCATAGCTACAGATTTCCTGGAAAACTTCAACAGGAGTATTGGTAAGGACTGAGACACCTCCTGGAGCCAAGCCAAGACTTAAAATTCCATACAGGGATTGAGAACTGCGTCTGTCTTGCAAAACTACTTGACAGCCTTTGAGGGGAAGAAGTGAAAAATGACATCACACACAATTGAACTTGTTGGGAAGTTTTTGGAAGACAAGGTGTAACAACGCCGATTGAAATGCATTGTGTAACACACATAGCCACATCTTCTTAAGGGGCTTGCAAGAAAAGAGAGGGCTGCTTCTGCTTGGGGTTTCAGTTTATTTAGATACAAGGTATTACGGATTTAAATTTTTTATTCTCCTGGGGACTTGCTATGTAGTGCTTTCCAGGCTGGCAAACTCTGTAGTGAAGACGGTGACTGAGACAAACTGGGGTGCAGCTATGCCTAGAAAATGGTCTAACTGCAAGTTGGAATTGTGGTTTACAACACCAGAGCTTCGAGATCTGTCTTTTAAGGCGTCTTTGGATATGCCCGGATGTTAACCTTTACACTGATTCTGTATAATTGAAAATGGTTTAGTTCTCTAGCCTTCTCTTGGAGGAAGAGAAAAAGAGGGAGGAAAGCAAAATGGAGAAAAAGAAAAAGGAGAAAAGCAAAAAAAGTAAGACAAGAATACATTCACAGCATCCCATGCTGCACCAGTTCTATTTGAGAATGCACACTGGTAGTGCTTCTTGAAGAGTGTGTAATCTTTCTCGTCACTAATTGAGAAAGAAGAATGATCCAGTGGGTTTAGCCACACAACTAGAACTGCAGCATTAAGGATTCTATTCTTGGCAGTGGCCTGGGCTTGTTTGTAATCTCAGGTGACCACTTTCCCTTCTTCATGGCCCCATTTGGAAAGAGGACAAGCATGCCTTCTTGCATCAATATCTGTAAAATCTTAATCTGCTCTGATAATCAAGTGCTTTGTGGTCCCAATGATGAAGTTGTATGAGAGGTTGGGTTTTTGTGATACAAAAGAGATGTAGTCTGGTCTCTTCAGATCACAGATTCCTTTTTGGAAGATAACCTTTGGCCAGTTGCTCTAAAAGAGTGTAAAGCTGTTTCAAATGATAAAAAAGAGAACTTTTAAAAGATTAATTTTTTAAAAGCTTCCTATGGCATGGATAGGTTAAACTGATTCATTGTGTGCTGGGTTTTCTTTCTAATCTGTGGGTTATTGTTATTGCTCTTAATGGGATGTTTTTGCCTTACTAGGAATTTTACAATGAATTGGCTCCTTTGTCAAGAATCTCTTCAGGCACCCTCCCAAGACTTTTTTTTGCGACTAACACAGTCATCATTGTTGCCTTTCTATATTTTGGTATTAATTATCTGCCTTTTTTCTGTAACTCAGGTCATTTTTAGGAGAATTTGGTAAGTAACTTAATTGTACTGAAAAATAAGAAGTTAAAAATAAGAGATTCATAGATGTCTAAGTGGGTGTTTATTACTCCAAAGTTTGTTACATTGCTGAACTTGCCAGGAAAGGCTCACCTAAGGCTCTTACAGAGAGTCCTTTAGTGAAAAGCTTCTTGAGAACAGGCTGTCCAAGGAGGTTGTAGATGCCACCTGCCTGGATGTGTTTAAGGCCAGGTTGAATGTGGCCTTCAGCAACCTGGTCTAGTGGAAGGTGTCCCTGGCCATGGCAGGGGGTTTGGAACTAGGTGATCTTTAAGGTCCCTTCCAACCTAAACATTTCTATGAATCTCTCCAGGCAGGGTGGAGAGTTGTCATTGGCTTTGTTTCCCCATAACTCAATTCTCTCAGTTCCTGCAGAGCTCTATCTAGTGTGTTGTGATATGTTTGTCCCTTCCCATTGTGAAGGAGAAAGATGTTTTGTCTGTTTTCCCCATCCAACAGCAAAGCAATCTCATTGTTGCTAGAGAATTTGTTCCTCTGTTTTGGGTTTGTTGATTTACTGCAAAGGATGAGTGGGGTGGAGTTGAAAGGATTTCAAATTTCTGATGCTTCACTGTGTGGTGGTGTGTTGGGTTTTTTTTTTTCACAAGTCTTGTTTACTGTGATAAAGTCCATCAGCTTTTGCTGCTCAGAACAGAGCTGAAGTAAAACTGACTCAATTATTTTTAGTTTCACAGTGATTCACAGTTCCCTTGAGAGAAAAGGAGAGTAGTGGAGCTGTCTGTTTACAGACTAAGAATAGCAGCACTGTAGATCTAGCATAACTTGGAAACTCCGTGGCTAGGAAATTACCTCTCCCTGCTAGAAGATGAATGGTGTAACTGCTCAGGTATTTGGGCAAATTTCTCACTAGATTTTTTTTCTCCTGCTCTAAATGCAAACGTTTCCCAGATTGGACATGTCAGAGTATATTAAAAACAATGAACCGAAGTGCTGATTTTTTGGTGGTTGAAATACTCTTTACTCCTTTGTAATGAACAGTGACTCCAGTATGCCAAATGACTTTTTAAAGCTTAAAATAAACCTTCTTTCCCCTCAATATTTTTATTTTATTTTGAAGCCGTCACTAATCCCAAATATTTTACATTTGTCTTGAGGAATCATAAAATGATAGAATGGCTTAGGCTGAAAGGAACTACATTGATCATCTACTCCTACCTCTCTGCCATGGGCAGGGACACCTCTAAATTAGACTCAGCTATTCAATGCCTCATCCAGCCTGTCCTTGAAAACCCAAGGGAAGAGGCATCCACAGTCTCCCTGGGCAACCTATTCCAGAGTCTCACCACCCTCAGACTAAAGAACTTCTTCCTCAGCTCCAGTCTAACCCTGCTCTCCCTCAGCTTCAAACCATTCCCCTTTGTCCTGTCTCTAGACACCCTTAGGGAAAGTCCCTCTGCAGCCTTCCTGGAGGATCCCTTCAGCTGTTGGAAGGCTGAACAACCCCAGATTCCTCAGCCTATCTTTATAGGAGAGGTACTCCAGCCCTTAGATCATCCTTCTGGCCCTCTTCTGGACTTACTCCAGCAGCTCTGTGTCCTTCTTATGCTGGGAACAAAGGAACTGTACATATCATTGGAGGTGAGGTCTCAGCAGAGCATAATCAAGGGGCAGAATCCCCTCTCTTGCCCTGCTGCCCACACTCCTCTTGCTGCAGCCCAGCACACAGCTGCCTGCTGGGCTTCCTGAGGGCACTGCTGGCTCATGGGGAGCTGCTCAGCAACCAACACCCCCAAGTCCCTTTCTTCCAAGCTGGTCTCAACCTACTCTGCATCCAGCCTGGGTTTGTGTCTGGGACTGCAACCTGAAATCACATAATGATAGAATAATCTCTTGTGTACCTTGCTTATTTGTGGAGAAAAAAAAGGTTGTAAGGTTTTGGTTATGAGTTTTATTGATAGGATATTTATGGATATATTGACTGGAATTTATAATGATGTTACTAAAATTTGGGGTTGTTATCTTCTTTTGTTACAAACTGCTCTACACATTCCATACACTGTTATCATCCTACAGATTCCCTAATTCTTCAGCTGGCTAGTTGTATGAAGAAACCTAGTTAGAAAGTGTGTACAGCATGCTTCATTTCAATGTTTGCTCTTCAGTTACACTGTCTCTTGGTGCTGAATTGCCTAGCAATAGGATTTATACTCATAGATGTAAATCCCACTGTATTTGTTCACATCAGTTGCTCCAGAGAGGTTACAGTCTGAAGCAAGTGGGTACCTCAGACAAGACAGTGGGTACCAACAGATCATTGATGAAGACCCAAAGTAAATAAGGAGTGCAAGAGTATTGTGCGATCTGACACAGAATGATCTCAGTGTACTTCTGACTTAGCGGTCATGAAAGTGTTTATACTGGCACCTTTGCTTGAGGTGATGTCTGAATTAAGTGATGTCTCATTTTCTCCAACTGCAGTGGTGAACCACTGAAAGAGACAGTTAAACTTGAGGATGGTCGAATTGGAGAGAGGCCAGAAATAGTTTATCATGTAATTCACACAATTTTGCTTGGTTGTCTAGCCATGTGTTTGGAAGGGTAAGTCTGATTTTGATGTATCTCTTTTGAAAGCAACAGGTAGTTCCTAAGTGGATGTGGCACACCATTTACCCCTTTGTAATTCACCCCTTTTCAGAGAGGTTTCGGCTGTGGTGGTTTTAGTTAAGAGGGGAGTAAGCAAAAGATCATTTTGAATATAAATCAGATGCAGGTATCTGATAAATTGTGCTTGGTCTTTTTAAGGTGGATTTTCCAAGCAGCTGAAATCCATGACATTACCTGAAGCAAATTCTACTCTCTTTCTTTATGGTGTATTTAACTGCAGGACTATGCTTTAATTCTTTTAATATTGCATTCTGGTAAGGTCTTGTGTAGTGTTTTGATAAACAGTGGATGCTCTGGACTATTTGGGCATGAAAAATTTCTCATGTATCTTCTTGGCTCTATGCTAACATGAACTATGTCTTTGTTCAAGTTAAAGCAGTGGCAAAATAACTTCAAAAAATACTGTGTTAGTCCTTAAAGCTACAGAACCTAATGTTTAGAAGATGTTATTCCATCCTCTCTTTCAGCTAAATCAGCTTGGAGGCATCAGACCTGTGTTTGTATTAGGTTTGTCCTGCTAGAATTTGTGGCTATTCAGATTTTTAGTGAGCAGAGTGTTGTGTTACCCTCTAGTTGTTTGAATTTGTCTAGTCTAGCCTTAAGAGGCAAGCAATACCAGTAAATCCCAAATTATTTGTTGAATATTGTCCTTTCTTCAGGAACTCCATAATAGTATAGTATCTACATAGTAGGTATACAGCTTTTTTTTTTTTATCTTTGCAGTTGTTTTTTTTAGCCTTGCTTGTTTGTAAAACAGCAACAGCTGAGTGACTTTACTAGTTTGTCGGTTTTTCTTTTATCCTCCCCTGAACTCTCTGAAGGATTTTGCCATCTTTTACTTTAGGTCTTCCTCCTTCATCTTGCAGCAAATAATCAGGTGCCTGCTCTTCTGCTGAGATTTCCTTGTTTTTTACCCTTCAGTGCCAGCAAATTTAATCTCAAATTGCTTGGACATCCAGACTATCTGACTTAGAAAAGAACCCCAAACATATGAATGTTTTTGTACATAGATTGAATACAGAGACATTTGCAGAGTCCCAACTCAGTTATTGCAGTGTTTTTCAGAATGAAATACCTCTGGGCACCTCATGTGTGCATGCTTGCTGCATTTGGTGTGTGTTCCCCTGAGCTTTGGATGACGCTTTTCAAGTGGCTTCGACTGAAAGCTGTGCACCCCATACTGCTGGTGAGTTGCTGTTGCCAGGGTCTTGGGAATTCCAGCTAGCAAGCATATCACTTTCAAATAACCTAAGACCTGTAGAAGAACACATTAAAAGACTGATGTAGTTCTGTGAGTCTCACATAGTCACTTCTGCTGTGTCTTCATCCTTAATGCCACACTTTCTCATGTTCTCTGGTACTTGGTAATAAAGCTGTGTTCACACTACAGCCTTTGCTCATAAGAAAAAGAGCTGTTGTCATCTACTCTCACTTATCTCTGCCATTTCTTCTAACAAATCTTTGAGACCTCAATCTCTGTCATGTTTAGTTGAAATTGGCCAAGAAGGTAATGCACTTTTTAGGAGGCGTGCAGGAGAAAAAAACTACAGGCATACATCAATATAAGCCTTGGTTCACTAGGAAATGGGTCTGTAAATGTGGTAGTTAGGTGGATTTAGTACTGAGAGTAAAATGGCTTCACAAGAAATAGTAAGTAGAATTACTTTGGGTAAGATTTCTTGGTGTGTGGCCATTATGGAGGAACGTTGTGATTGTGATTCTGGTAAGACCTCACCTAGAGTAGTGCGTCCAGCTCTGGAGCCCTCAATATGGGAAGGACATGGACCTAATGGAGCAGAGACAGAGGAAGGCCACAAAAATGTTCGGGGCTGGTGAAACTGCTACAAGCACAGGCTGAGGGAGCTAGGGTTGTTCATCCTGGAGAAGAAGGGACCCTGGGAGACCTAATAGCAACCTCTCAGTACCTCAAGGTGGCCTACAAGAAGGCTGTAGAGGAACTGTTTGCAGAGACTTGCAATGATATGACAAGGGCAATGGTTTGAAATGAGTGAAGATTTAGATTGGATGTTAGAAGCAAGTTCTGTGCCATGAAGGTGCTGGAATGCTGGAACAGGTTGCCCAGGGAGGTAGTTGAGGCCCCGTTCCTGGAGATACTCAAGGAGAAACTTGACCGGGCTCTGGCCAACCTGATCTATTGGAAGATGTCCCTGCTGACTGCAGAGGGGTTGGACAAGATGACATTTGGAAGTCCCTTCCAGCCCAAAATGTTCCATGATTGAGGATGAGCTTGTGCTGCAGTGCACCCCGTCTTCCAACCCTAGCTTTATTCTTGAAGTACTGAGGGTTTCTCTGTGCAACTTCTAGCAGCTTTGCTCATTCCTTTTATTAGTAAAATATTTCCTATGAGGGTAAATAATTTTATACGAAACAAAACTTCACTAAGTCACATGTGAAAATGCCATGGACTGTTACATCAAGAAACATTGACAGTGTTCTTCCAGTCAAAGAGTAACAATATGTTTCTGTATGTGGAAAACACACTCTAGTATAAACCTCATGCTTTCTGCTCTACAAGTCTGCTTTTTTTTTTTTCAGTTAGTACAGCAGATGTGTTAACAGCTTATATAAAGACAACACCTCCTATATAGTCCTTACCAAAGGTTTCCTGTTCCAAGTGAGCTATTATCTCCTTTTTGCAAAGCAAAACTTGTCAGCTAGAGTGATGTGTACTGAAGGGTGTTTTCTGGGATTTGCATATTCACAGATTGAATTGGAAGGGACCCTCAAAAGGCATCTTGTCTATTAACCCTGCATTCAGCAGGGACACCTCTGACTACAGCAGGCTGCACAAGGCCGCATCCAGTCTCATCTTGAATGTCTCCAGTGATGGGGCCTCAAACACAGTCCTGGGCAGCCTGTTTCACAATTTCACCACTCTCACTGTGCAGAACTTCTGCCTGATGTCCAAGCTAAATCCACCCTGCTCCAGTTTCAAACCATTGGCCCTCATCCTATCACTACAGGCCCTTCTAAACAGTCCTTCCCCAGCCTCCCAGTAGGTCCCCTTCAGATACTGAAATGCAGCTCTAAGGTCTCCCCAGAACCTTCTCTTATCGTGGCTGAACAGCCCCAATTCTTTCAGCTTTTCTTCATAGCAGAGGTGCTGCAGTCCTCTGAGCATCTGTGGCCCTTCTCTAGATCCACTTCCTCAGGTCCATGTCTCTCCTGTGTTGGGGTCCTCAGAGCTGGACACAGCACTGCAGGTGAGGTCTCAGTAGAGCAGAGTGGTAGAATCACCTCTCTCTACCTGCTAGCCATGCTGCTTATGATGCAGCTCGTATCAGTGTTTTTAATCTGAACAAAAAAGCTTCAACAGGATCAGATGTTTGAAATGCTTGTTCCAAACTCCTTTTCCTTTCTCACATGATCTCATTGCATCTGTTTGTGAGCTGTTTACTTCTGTTGTCTACATCATATGCATGTTGCATCATTATTATTTGAGTTGTAATTAACTATCCCTAATACAGTTGGCAAAGTTATCATGGATCGAATAAGTTCTTCCATACTAAATAAGGGAAATTCTTCGTTGTGGGGAGTTTTTGGCCTGGCAGAAAACCACAATTTTTCACCTACTGTCACTCTAAGGTTTCAGGCATAACTGTAGATGTGTGTATGATACAATCAACAGATGGTCCAAGCCGGAGAACAGAGAATGGTGCCTGACCCATTTCTTATAACCTGTATTTTCTAGGCTCTTATTCTGAGTATGGCAGTTCCTACAATAATTGGATTCAGCTTGTGGAAAGAGGTAAGAAAAGTACCTTTGTGGGATTTGGTTTGTATGTAGACGTTGTATGAATCAAAATGATGAGCAAATACAAGGAAATATACTTGATGAAATGAAAGATATATGATGAAATAAAAGCTGTCATCCACTGAAGGTGTATTTTTATTTTTAAACAGAACTGTTTACATTTTTGTGTATTAGGTATCTGACAGCTTAAATTTGTTAATGATTGTTTATTGGAATCAATAATTGTTTTACTTAAATGAAGACTTTATTCTAATCAGCTATTATGAATTGGATCTAGTTGAGAAAGCCCCTGTTTACTGCAGAGGAGGTTGGACTAGATGACCTTTGGAGGTCCCTTCCAACCCAGACCATTCTATGATATAAATTGACTCAACAAAGAATATAATATCAAACAAAACTTGGGACAGTGAAAACTGTGTGACCAGTCTTGATTTTAGTGAGAGGGAATCTTTCATGCAGAGTGCTGTGTAGAATCATAGACTGGTTTGGGTTGGAAGGGACCTCTAAAGGTGATATAGTCCAACCCCTATAGTTGGACACCTATAGTCTGTAGTCTGAAGGTGTATGTCTATCTACTACAACATAGGGAAGAGAAACTACAGTTGTTTCCAGGTTTGAAATAAACAAATAGTTCTTTATTGCAAGTCACAGGCAGACTGAAGAGAATACCATTTGGAAACTGTTTCTTTTTTAGAGTTCTGTAAGTGCAAAAAATAGAGGTAACATCCCATAAAATGTAACCCTCAGCTGTAGTGATGCAGCTTCGTAACAGGTGGATTGAGTAGTTTTATAAGAATTCAGATACAAAATCCACTCTTGCCCAACAGTATTTTCACAAGGTTTGCAGCATCTGGCTTACAGCAAAAATGTTAGTTGCAGTGGTATCTGACACTTCACACACTTCTGCCAGAGCAATGAATACTCTCTTGAGGGGGAAAAAAAACAAAACCAAACCTGTTCAAAAGAGGTGTGAAATTTCTCACAGCACAGGAAACTAGGTTAGTTGGCCAAATAATTCTTCTCTGGATTATTTTTTAAATGAAAGCAATGTGAGGCTTTGGACTCTAGAGGGCTTCAACCATGCCAGAACGAGCTTTTGCTTGTAAGCAGTGAACAGTTTGCTTTCCAGGTTCATAACTCATTCCTTGGCTTGGAAACTTTGATTCATAGTAAGGGGACAGTGCAAATGCCTGGAGGCTTTTAATCTGTTCTCGTGGCTATAAATGGCTGAGCATGCAGCTCAGCATCTTTCCGCTTGGCTGCCTTCTGACTCAGTCTGGCATAGTCCTTCACCCAACCAGATTTTTCTAAGTGAAGCTGGTTCTCCTTGGTGTGGCAGTAGCAGTTCCTCTTTCTGTCGTTCTGGGGGCAGTTTGGGTGTATGTATAGCACACAGTACTCCAGGTGGGGTCTGAGGAGAGCAGAGCAAAGGGGCAGAATCCCCTCCCTTGCCCTGCTGGCCACACTGCACTTGCTGCAGCCCAGCACACAGTTGCTGTCCGGGCTGCACTCACACTGCCAGCTCATGTTGAGCTTTTCATCAACTCAGACCCCCAGGTCCTTTTCCTCAGGGCTGCTCTCAGCCATTCCCCACCCAGCCTGGAGTTGTGCTTGGGATTGTGCCCACCTAGGTGCAGGACCTTACACTTGGCCTTGTTGAGCTTCATGAGGTTGGCCTGGGCCCATCTCTCCAGCCTATCCAGGTCCCTCTGGATGGATCCCTGCCTTCTAGCAAGTTTACTGTGCCACACAGCTTGATGCCATCTGCAGACTTGCTGAGGGTGCACTCCATTCCTCTGTTAACCAGCACTGGTCTCAGCACTGACCCCTGAGGGATGCCACTTGGCACTGGTCTCCAGGTGGACATTGTGCCCTTGATCACCACTCTGCATGCCACCATCCAGCCAATTCCTTATCCAGAAATGCTCCACCCATCAAGTCCATGTTTTTCCACTTTGGTGACCATGATGTCATATGCAACAGAGTCAAACATCTTAAACCTGGCAGGATGCAAAAGCCATGGTGCAGACTTGCAGTCTGGGCTGGGCTGAGAGAGCTGGCATTGTGTCTGACTTCCCAGAGTGCTCTCCTTTCCCCACAATGGTTTTCATGAGCAGAAACTGTGATACCCTACTACATATGATAACACTGCACTTCACTGCAGTGGTTGGAGCAAAAGTTAGAGGAGAGTTAGAGAGATTGCTCATAGGAAATTTCTTCTCTCCTTGCATAACACCTTTCCATCAAGTCACAACAGTCTAACCCCTTCTGTTCAAGCAGGTTTACCATGAAAGATTTTTCAACTTTTGGTTCAGTGTCTCTATTTGTGTGTATCTGCACCTGGGTCGGGATGATCCCAAGCACTTACACAGGCTGGGCAGTGACTGGCTTGAGAGCAGCCCTGGGAAGAGGGACTTGTGGGTGCTGGTGGATGAGAAGCTCAATATGAGGCAGCAGTGTGCTCTTGCAGCACAGAGAGCCAACCAGAGCCTGGGCTGCAGCAAGAGCAGTGTGGGCAACAGGGCACAGGAGGAGATTCTGCCCCACTACTCCACGCTGCTGAGACCCCACCTGGAGCACTGTGTCCACTTCTGAAGCCCCCGTTACAAGAGGGATATATGCTGGAATGTTTCCAGAGAAGGACAGATTGAGAGAGTTGAGGCTGGAGAAGAGAAGGCTCCAAAGAGACCTGGGAAGGGATTTTTTTAGGATGTAAGGTAGTGATAGGACTTGGGGGAAATGGAGCAAAACGAGAAGTGGGGAGATCCAGGTTGGATATTAGGAAGACGTTATTCCCCATGAGGGTAGTGAGACACTAGAACAGGTTGCACAGGGAGGTGGTGGAAGTTTCATCCCTGGAGGTCTTTAAGGCTAGGCTGGATGTGGCTCTGGACAACCTGATCTAGTGTGAGGTGTCCCTGCCCATGGCAGGGGGTTGGAACTGGATGATCCTTGAGGTCCCTTCCAACCCTGACAGTTCTGTGATTCTATAAAAATCTGAATTGGTTTCGATTAATTTAAAGCCAATTAAAGCTGATTATTGTTGTTGCTGGGTAGATATTTTGGGGGTGTTGTTTTGGGTTTTTTTCAATTATTATTACAAGTGGTCTAAAAAAATAGAGATGAGAACTTGTGTTAAACATACTGATTTCGGAGAAGATCAAAATACCAATCATAGAGGGAAAAACTTGGGTGAAACCCATTTTTGCTGTGTTGCTTAAGGCCTTACTCTAATGAAATGCTCTATAGGTTTATTTCTTTTAACTGTAAATAACAAAAAACAAATGTTTCCATCAGTTCTTCCCTAGGATAATGACAGAGCTGTCAGAATTACAGGAATTCTATGATCCTGATACAGTAGAACTTATGACATGGATAAAGTAAGTTTGAAGTCTTACATTTTTATATCACTGCTTAATGTTATGGTATTTTCATCTCAGCATTTTGTGGAGCTACCTCTATTAATTAGAGTTTTCCCTTGCTAAGTTGTTCTGTGATGTATGGTAGAAGAAATGTGTGTTTAAGCTTTAGTGTTGTTCCTGTGGCAAGAAACAGAAAGTAGTCATTAATAAGTCATTACAAGAGGAGAAGATACTGAAACATGCAAGCAAATGTTTAGTGACATTACTAGACCTAATTTCCAAATAAAGGTGGATGTAAAGGTTGCCCAGGGATGTGGATGCAGGCCCATCCCTGCAGACATGCAAGACTGGACTGTATGTGGCCCTGGGAAGCCTGATCTAGATGGAGGTGTCCCTGCTGACTGCAAGGGGAATGCCCTTTGAGGGTCCCTTCCAATCTAATGCAATCTGTGAGTCTTATCACTTGGTTCTTTGTGTTTACTTTTCAGTAGATGGGAGAATTCATGTTGCTTGTAATGCTGCTACCAGGGAACAGAAATACTGAATGCTTTTGTGTGCATAAGCCAGTAAAATGAAATGGCCTGAATGTGAGGACTTAGAGGCTTCAGTCAAGATATATGCAGTGTGATACATGTGATCCACCTCCCCTTTGACCTGAGGGCTGAAGGGGTCCTCTCTGGCTAGGCAGGTCGTAGCAAATTCTGAACTTTGTTGTACAGTTCACAGATTCACAAATTATATTGGACTGGAAGAGACCCTCAAATGTCATCCTGTCCAACTACAGCAGGATGAACAGGTCCACATCCAGTCTCATCTTGAATGTTTCCAGACATGGGGCCTCAATCACAGCCCTGGGCAACCTGTTCCATGATTTTACCACTCCCACTGTAAAGAACTTCCTCCTGATGTCCAAGCTAAATCCACCCTGCTCAAGTTTCAAATCATTGCCCCTCATCCTGTCACCATAAGCCCTTTTAAACAGTTCCTCCCCAGCCTTCCTGTAGGTCCCCTTCAGAATTGCAGCTCTAAGATCTCCCCAGAGTCTTCTCCTCTCCAGGCTGAACAGCCCAAATTCTTTCAGCCTGACTTAATAGCAGAAGTGCTGCAGCCCTCTGAAAATCTTTGTGGCCTCCTCTGGAGCCACTCCAGCAGGTCCTTGTCTGTCTTATGTTGGAGGCCCCGGAGCTGGACTCAGCATTGCAGATAAGGTCTCAGCAGAGCAGTGGCAGAATCACCTCACTTGACCTGCTGACCATGCTGCTTTTGATGCAGTTCACTTCATACTGAGTCACCTACATAGCTGATACCAAGCCAAGTTATTTTCACAGATACTTTTTTTTTCTTCTCCTCAGAAGTTTCATAACTAGATTCTGGCCTCATTCAATCTTTGAACTACCTCATTAAGAACTGCACTTCTCTAAAAATTAGATCCACTGTGTTCAGATAACTTACATTTAATTTAACTGTCTTTTTTTTTTTTTTAAGTTTAGAATATTATTTTCTGTATCTATGTAGTCTTTTAAGTCAACCTGTTCATCTTCAGAGGAGACAAGGCTGGTAATGTTGGCATTCTAGCCAGTTTCTTCTTTCTATTAATAGTAGTGCATGTTGTTTGTCACTGCTGTGGCTCTTCAAGGCAGCAAGTGGAAAGATGCCAAGTACCTAATGGCTTTTACATTAGTCTGCATATTAGACTTCAAGTACATAATTAATCATGGTGAATTGCACTGAGATTCACTTGGCTAAGACCAATTTGACTACACTTATTTGTAGCAGCTGTTCACATTTTTAATGAAAAAAATTTTTTTTTCCTAAGGATATCCATATTGGAATTTTAATGGAATGTCATTATTACAGTATATTTCCTTTAAAATATTGTCTCTGGTAGTATGCATTTATTTTGGATTTTCTCTGCAGGAAAATTTGCCTGAAGTCTGTAATAAAGGGCGAGAATGACTTTGACTGAAGTTTTATCTCATTAATACAGGATGACAAATGGACAAAAGATGAAACCAAACCCAGAAACACTACTACTGTAGACATTGTTCTGTATCATGACACTATTTACTCGTAGATGATGAAAATAATCTCAAATCTTCCCCTTACAAGATAAGATGATGTCGTTTCTGCCTTTTGCCTACCCTCCCTCCCATGCCTGTTTTCACAGAATCACAGAATGCTAAGGGTTGAAAGGGACTTCCAGATATCATCCAGTCCAACCCCCCTGCCAGAGCAGGATCACTCAGGGCAGGTCACACAGGAATGCATCCGGATGGGTTTTGAACGTCTCCAGAGAAGCAGACTGCACAACCTCTCTGGGCAGCCTGCTGCTCTGGCACTCTCACAGTGAAAAAAATTTCTTTATATTTACATGGAACCTCCTCTGCTCGTGCTTACACCTGTTTTGTCACAAGTCTATAAATATCTGAGGAGTGGGTGTCAGGATGAAGGTGTTGGTCTCTTTTTGGTGGTGCCCAGTGATGGAACAAGGAACAACAGGTACAAGGTGGAACACAGGAGGTTCCACCTCAACATGAGCAGGCACTTCTGTATAGTGAGGATGACAGAGCCCTGGAACAGGCTGCCCAGAGAGATTGTGAAATCATCTCTGGAGACATTCAAAACCCACCTGGATGTATTAGGGTTCCTGTGTGACCTGCCCTGGGCGATCCTGCTGTGGCAGAGGGGTTGGACTGGATAGTCTCTGGAGGTCCCTTCCAACCTCTAGTATTGCATGATTCCATGATTTCATGAAGTCATCAAACATTCAGAAAAGCAATAGTTTGTTCCATTTCTGAGCTTTTCCTGGTGAGGAAGCTACTGCCACTGCAGCATTAACACCAGTTGTGATTAGATCCCAGCTGATATCTTCACGTACTCCAATTCTGTGGTACCTCAAAAGATTCACATGGTGTAAAATTAAAGACATCCTTTTGGGAGGTGCATCCCATACTCAGTTGTCTACCCTGATGTTGCTTTTGCAGGAGACAAGCTCCCGTGGCTGCTGTGTTTGCAGGCAGCCCACAGTTGATGGGTGCGATTAAGCTGTGTACTGGATGGATGGTGTCCAGCTTGCCTCTATATAATGATGATGATCTTCTAAAAAGAAATGAAAATGTGAGTATCCATCTCCATAAGTGTGTGTGTTTTGCCTCTGATTCATAGACTCTACCATTATATAAATCAGAGATGCCTGACAGACATGTGGGAGTACAGTAAGCATTAGTGCTCCAAAGAAGATGAGCTTGTGCCATTCTTAACAACACACAGGTTTGCACTGGTGTCACCCAGGCCACCTGATAATGCAGATTATTTGTTTGGTGCTCATGTGAGTGCTGCATGTGAGTAGTATTCCAAATACTGCCTCTTCTCCAAAGTGCTTACTGTCTAAGGTGAGAAAAGAGCATGACGTCTTGTAAAGAAAGATAACAAAATAAGACCAATACATAATCTATAAACTCATGGAAAAGGTGGTCACCAGTGCAAGTGAGCTAGTCTGTGACAACAAGATTGGAGGCAGACTAGGCTGCAGTGATTATGCACTGGTGGAGTTCACAGTCCTGAGTAAAGTTAGGACCCTGAATATTAGGAAGGCAAAATTTCAGCTGTTCAAGGAGTTACCCAGCAGGCCCTGTGGGGAAACTACCTTTGGAGAGAAGGGAGCAGAAAACAACTGGCAGATATTTAAGGATGTAGAGTGCAAGAGCCCTTGATCCCCTTGATCCAGTCAGGAAAGGAAGGCAAAAGACCAGCACAGCTGAGTTGAGGCCTGCCGGTCATACTGAAGGGCAAGAAGGGAAGGCACAGGCAGTGGAAACAAGGACAGGTATCCTAGGGAGAGCATAGGAGCTGTGCTCAGTTTTATAAGGGGAAAGTTAGGAAGGGCAAGGCATGGCTGGAGCTGAAATTGACAAAGGATGCTTCTACAGGGATGTCACCCAGAAAAGGAAGGTAAAAGAAAGCAGACCTCGACTGAGCAATACTGGCAAACTGGTAGCAGTGAAGGAGGAGAAGGCTGAGGTACTCAACAGCTACTTTGTCTCAGTCCTCACTGGCAGCCTCTCTTCCCACACCGCCTAAGTTGCAGGACCGTAAGTCAGGGATGGATGGGTGAAGTCCCTCCCACTGTAAGAGATCAGTTTTGAGACCGCTTAAGGAACCTGAACATACACAAGTCTGTGGGACCTGACAAGATGTCTCTCAGAGGCCTGAGGGAATTGGCTGATGTAGTTGCTGAGCCACTTTCCATGATGTTTGAAAAATCACTGCAGCCAGGTAAAATCCCAAGTAAGTGAAAAAGGGGAAACGCTGCGCCCATTTTTAACAAGGGTAGAAAGGAGAACCTTGGGAACTACCTAGCTCAGCCCCCACTCTGTGCCTGATCAGTGCTTTACTCTGGACAGAAACAAAGATAAAAATACTATGTTTTAAGACTTTTCAGGCCACTTGAAGTATATAAGAAGAGAACTTGCCATGAGCAGAGACAAATACTTCCCATTCAGATGACCATTACCTTACCTCACCTGCTTTGGAGACTGCAGAACCAAACATTTTATAGCTTGACGTGTTCATATCGTTTCTTGTCACAGATAAAGTAACCCTCCTTCAAATATTTATCACTGACTTCTGCATTGCATGAACATGTTTTTCTTTAACTCATAGATCTATCAGATCTATTCAAAGAGGTCAGCAGAGGACATTTATAAGATACTTACATCTTACAAAGCCAATTTTCTGGTTATTGAAGACTCCATCTGCAATGAAGTGGGACCTGTAAGAGGATGCAGAGTTAAAGATCTGTTGGATATTGCTAATGGTCATGTAAGTGTTTTTTTAAAACGTTTAAATGCATAAATAATTATTTCTAAAACAAAGTCTTGTAATGCTGATTTTATTTTCCAGACTGTATTTGATACATAGACAAAGACAAATTTTAACAGTGATCAGTTAGGTGCTGGGTTGTCTCTTAGTTAAACACCTGTAACCTGTGCTGTTCATTCACTGCCGTAATGCCTGCCCATACAATTAGAATCTAGCAGTGCTGCTTTTCTACCACTCATTAAATACTATTCAGCTGTGTGTAAATTTTGAAGACTGCAACATCTGAAGAGGTTATTGCAAAAGCAGGGAAGTCCTGCCTCAGAGGGCATTTGTTGCTAGCTTCAAAACAGATAAATTTGGTTCTTCTAAAACTCTACTTGGGATGAAGAGCAGTTTGTCATTCAGTTCAGTACAGCTTCTTTGGTACTGATGAGGTTACAGAATAATTAAAATAACCTACCCTTACTGGTAGGTTAGCACTCTGCTAGGCAGTTTGAAGTAGAAGGATTGGTTGAATAAACTGTGGACTTAGGAAGGTATCACTATAATCACCATCATTGATAAATAAGGGGACAATTGTCACTAATTAAGATGCTAAAGAGCAGTGGTGTTTCCCAGCAACTCAGTTGCTGACAAGACTGTAGCTTAGGGGAATTATTTTGTGTTTGGTAGCTCCTGATAGGTTTTTCTTTGTGAATTTGTCCTGACACCACTTTTACACCTATGTAAATTAACGCCATGAGAAGGACTAGCAAAGGGATTTCTTTATGGATAGCAGGTAGCAGATGCCAAAACACACAGTGAGTTTGCTTCCACGTCAGTTGGTCGGAATTTACAGGTTAGTACGTGTCTGTATCTTCAGTCTTTATTAGGTGTGTCAAACTTACTGGACCTGGAAAAGGTAACTGAGGATTTCCTTCCCTCCATAGGTGGTGTGCTGTGTGCAGGTGAGGTTTGAAGTGCTGGCTAAATGAGCTGTGTGGATAATTTCCACTTCTTTTGTTCCATACCGTATGAGTAAAGTACACTCATCTTAATGTTTGCTATTAATTCACAAAAGCTGGTTTAGATGTGAGACCTCACCTTCAATCCTGCCTCCAGTCCAGTGTCCCTAACATAAGAAGGACCCCGAGCTGTTGGAGTGAGCCCAGAGGACCCCACAGAAATGTTGCGAGGGCTGGAGCACCTCTGTTGTGAGCACAGGCTGAGGGAGCTGGAGCTGTTCAGCCTGGAGAAGAGAAGACTCCAGAGGGACCTTAGAGCTGCCTTACGAGACATGAAGGGATCCTCCAGGAAGGCCGCAGAAGGCTTTTTATGAGGGTGTCTAGAGACAGGACAAAGAGGAATGGTTTTAAGCTGAGGAAGAGCAGGGATAGACTAGAGCTTAGGAAGAAGTTCTTCAGTGTGAGGGTGGTGAGACTCTGGAATAGGCTGTCCAGGGAGGTTGTGACTGCCTCTTATCTGGAGATGTTCAAGGCCAGGTTGGATGAGGCCTTGGACAACCTGGTGTAGTTGAGAGGTGTCCCTGCCCATGGCTGTGGGGTTGGAGTAGATGATTTATGAGCTCCCTTCCAACCTGAGCCATTCTATGATACAAGTTTTCAGCTTACTGGAATCATGAAGCATGGAAATTCAATGTCTATTGTAATAAGATTTACAGAATACAGAAGTAAACTGGATGTAGAGAATTACCTTCTGGATCTACTTCTTTCCAGGGGTTTAATTAGATCTTCTTTCCTTGACAGGTGGTTTGTGAGGAAGGTGACAGTTATGCCTACTCGAAATATGGACGATTTTGCCATGAAATCAAAATGAACTATTCTCCATATGTGAATTATTTCACTCGGGTATACTGGAACAGATCCTACTTTGTATATAAAATCAACACTGTGATATCCTTCCAGTCATGAAGAAGCATGCAGGCTGCTTTCTGAGGATTGATTCTGAGCAAAATTCAGTTGGAAAAGTTCCTTCTGACCAAGGAAGTTCTTCTTGCAAATACCCGTGCACACATGCAGCGTGTTGACAATTCTACTGGAATTCTTTGAACTGCAGAGCACTGACAACCATCCTTGAAGGAAACAGGACAACTTGCCACTTTTACAGTCTCCACAAAGTGTGACAGTCTTCCTTGGGTTTGCATTTTTTCCCCATCATAAATCATCTGTAAATTTCATGTAAATGAGGTTTCTAACTCTTTTTAGTCTTACAGAGCTGATGTGAATAGACTCTAGTAGAAAACTTATTTAAAGAGCTCATTTAAGACACAGTAGTTTTTATTTTCTAGCAGGAAAGCAATCAGTATCCCCTGTCTTTTCAAGTTAGGTGTTTGGGCTTTTTTTTTTTTTTTTGGGGGGTGGGGAGAAGGTAGAGGGTGTTGTCATTTTATTTCTTCCTGCCTTCCACTCTACACATTTCTATGTTTATCAAAGACACATCCATACATCTTACATAAAGCTATGAGTTTTTCTATTAAAAAAGGAAGATTTTATTTAAACAGCACTTCCACAGACCAAGGCACTGATCTCTACTTTGCTAGAGATACATTGGTAGAAATATTTGGACTCAGTCCTAGCAGTAGAAGTTATCAAGGTCATATCTTTAGTTTGGGAAGAACTTGTCTTCAGGATTTTATTATGCTTAAGTGTATGTGTGTGTGTGTGTGTGTGTGTGTGTGTGTGTGTGCATGCATGTGTGTGTCTTAGCAGCCAGCAGAACGGGCCAGTATCCAGCAGTATGCCATGCTTGGTTTTGGACAAGTGTAGCAGAACACCTAGGTTTGCTACTGAAACGTGCACTTCAGTTTCTTGCTTCTTTGTGCGTGTGTGATACTCATTTCATTCAGCTGACTATGTGATAGTTACATTTAGATAGTGCCACATGTGTAATCAAAACACTGTCATCAGCACCATTAATTAATAATGTGACAAATGTTCATAGCTTTTTTAATATCAATTATGCTGCTACACTGAGATGTTTAAAAAATGGGGAAAGTGCTCTGCAGTCTTGCTTCCCTCCCTATATGACCCCTTTACTTCTGCAGCTGTCAAATTATCTGTTCATCCTGTCTGGTGCTGGCTGATACACTTTCAAGAGTATGAATGATGCTTTCATTCATGGACTCATAGAATTTCTTAGGTTTGAAGGGACCTTAGAGATTATTTACTTCAACCTCCCCACCATGGGCAGAGAAACTCCAAAAAAATATAAGGGTCATGCCTAAGTGTTGCTGGACAGAAAGCTAGGATGTGTGTTTTGGAACAGGTTATTCACTCATTAGGAGTTACTTGCAGTTGCACTTGGCCCAGAAGCCAGCCTCTCAGGCACATGGGGATGATTCTTTGGAGCCCAGGTGTCTTTAATGAAGGATCTGGCAAAATAGGATAAACCTTCAGCTGGCAAATCTGCAGAATGAAATCTCTAGAGCAATACTTACCACAAACTCAGAGATTTTAGCTCTGAAACTCGTAGGTAGGAACTGCAGTATGTCAGTGTATATGCAGAGTCTTATCTGCTCTATGCAGATGCATTTGCTTACTTTACACTAGCAGGTATTGCTGAGCCATTAGGAAACCTAGTATCACTACTGAAGTGATTTAAAAATAAGAAAAGCTTTATTGTTGTAAAAGTTAACATGTCTGTAACCTCTTTTATTTTGAATTTTCGGTTTTATTTAGACTCTGGACAAGCTGTTAAATTATGCATTTTATTTGAAGGCAGCATTCAGATAACTGGATGTGGTCATTGTGAGAAGTGATGCATGTAAACATGTGTCAGCAGTGTAACTGAGTTACAAGTTAAAAGGAAATCTTTCCACGTATGCAGCCCTTATGTTGAGGGTAGTGTGTGTGTGTGTGTGTGTGTTTGTGTCTCTGGCCAAATGCAGTCTGCATTTATTTGCTTGTGCACAAGTGCACTGGACTGTTTCAGACTCTTACCATACATAAACAGAAACTAGTGTAGTAACTTGAACTATGGCAGGCCTGCAAAAACCTTCTCTGTACATGCTAGGATGAGTGTAGATGCAATATATGGAAGTCAGGTTAGAGTTCCTTATACAGTTGAAATTTGTTTAAATCTCTGTCAAGGAATTCAGTGTGTGTGTGTGTCAGTCATTTGCTTGCCTGAAGTTATTCATTCACAAGTCTCATTTCATACCAGCAATAAGGCATTCCAGGTAGCAAACTTCAGGGTTACAACTGCACTTGGTTGGGAGAAGTCACACAGCTTTTGGCTTTGTGCCTTATACTGCCATGCCAAGATGCAACATTTAACCATCTTTGACTGCCTGTTGTGTTTCACCAGGATGCTGTGTGGGGGATTACCACGCAGAATGTCATTTGAAGGCTCACATGTAGAGCGCACATGTTGGGAGCAACACAGAGGAGGCGATCTGTACACCTGAAGAACACTGTCCTTTAGCACATTGTTGGCCTTGTAGGCATGTTTGAAACAAACATGTTGGGTTTTACGTGAACTGTGACACAGTAGTTGTTGTTAGTCTTGTCATAGTTTTTAAGATGTATTCTTGATACTTCAATTGATTCTGCTTTAGGAGAATCAGTTAACATTTTTACCTTGCTTTTTATATTAGAGGAAAAATTGTATTGCAGCACCATTTGGCACAGCAGCCTTAAGCAGTAGAAGGAGCTTTTCATGTGGAGGAAACATCGCTGTTGTTCCAGTAAAAAGGCAACATTTTTAAAATGAGAGACTGGCAGAATCATGTCTTGCAAACAAAGTGTCTTACTCAGCTATGGATTAGTAAAAATAGTGTCTCTTCTAATCTCCACATGCTGTGAAAAAGAAACGTTAAGTTTCATGATATCCTTCAGAAGGACAACAACAGGGCATAACTATGTTGGACTTGTACACACAATCCCAGCTTGGTTTTCAACCACATCACAGGTTTGACTCCCTGAAGGGCTGGGGAAATGGTTTGCAAGTTTGGATCTGGTTTGCTGTAGATGTTGCAATTCAGTTGAAACATGTGCCTTGTAAGCTTTTATTAAACAAAACAAAAAAAAACCCTATTTGTGTTTCTCTCATTGAAGATTTTTTTAAATTGCTGTCTCTTTTTAGAGCTTCTGTTGTGTCTTAAATACTCAAGCCTCTGAGTATGCTCATGTAGTAAGTGGTGCATGTAGGATGTTTGCCAGCCATCTAACAGCTGTTCACTGGGAAGAATGAGAATTTGCGTAGTCGTTTGTGGTGTTGTTTTGCTGGCACATTTCCTCCTTCACATTTCCAGTTTCTGATATGCTTGATCTTTGTAAAGGCAAAAGGAAAAAAAATTACTGTGAAGGAATAAGTTGAATATAATATTTTCAGGCACATTAAGACTTGTGGATTAAAGTATAATCAAGCCACAGCTGAATTCACAGGTACAGTTTTGTCTTACTCCTTAAAAATGTTCTTTCATGACCTGAATTCCTACATACTCAGCTGATAGATTTGCCAGGAAATGTTTGAGACTAAATAAAGGCGTTTCAGAACATAGTATTTTATGGAAATACTAAATAGTATTTTTTGGAAATACCACTTCATACAGTACAATCTTAGATGCCGTTTCCATTGGGAGGTGAGGAAGAAAAAGGGCCAAAAGGTTTAACAGGCATTAAAAATCCTTCAAATTATTTTCTCTGCCGGCACTATTTACTGAAAGGTAGCAGGTTAGGGACCAAATCTTTTTCTTAACCATCTTATTTTTACTAAATCATCCACAAAAGACTGATGCTTCCTCAGCTTTCCCATACAACTCCCATGAGAAGGAGCTGTGAGATCTGGGTGCAGGTGCTGTCATTGAAACACTTCTTGGTGACTGCTGTTAACTGCATCTAACCTATCCTCCAACCAAAAATCTTTGAAGAGGAGACAGCTCAGGCTGTTGGTGTGACTGTATGGGCATGTGTGTTGTGCTTGCATTTAGAGATGTCTGGTTTACTCTGTGTGTTGGAGGTGTGATAAGTAACTTCTGATACCTCTTAGTAGTGGCTGAATCTATAAATCTTCTAAATACTGACTCTAATATTGGAAATGAAAGCAAAACCAAGTTTATTCTAACACAAGCAATATTTTATGTGATGTGATACCTCAACATCAATCTGCATAACCATGCCTTTAGTACTCTGTTTAAAACCTAACTTTAGGCAAAACAAAACTAAAACAAAAATAAGGACTCTAAATCATGCAGTGTGTTATTTTCAGTAGTTCTTCCTGCTTTATCAGTACACCTAAAAACATACCACCAGTGTGCTGCTGCAATCTCACTATGCAGGATGCCTAAAGGTCTTCTGGATTGTTTGGTACCTCAATAAGATGTGTCCACGTGTGATTAATCTGTTTCTGATTTCAGCACAGTTGAATGTAGCTAATTTTGCCTTCCAAGTGATGTTTAAGGTGCCTGTTCATTTGGTGGACAAGAGGTGGGTGTTTAATGCCTTTCAAAGTTTCAAACTCTGTTCTTTCAGTACTGCAGAACAATGCTGAGCGGTGCTTTACTTGTTAACCTCAAGACATTTAGCAGTGGCAAGTATGGCATAGGGACATATCTATGTGCAGCTAGTTAGTAACAAATCTAAGGAATCTAAGCCCTGTTACCCTTTGTTGTCTTGGACAGATTTTTTGTTTTACCAAAACAATGTATACACAGTAAATGTTTTGTTTCTCTTGTGACAAACTTTTTTTTTTTTCTGTGCAAATTGAAAATACAAATAATTGTAATAAAAGCCAGAAAGCGTGGATTGTTTGGGCACAGATGTTCTGTGCTTTCTTTGAAGAATCCTGAGATCCTCTCACAAACCCATGCGGTCCCTCTTTCCTCTTTTGTAGTAATAAAATGGCCTTTTCTTTGTGCTGTTTGCATCTGCAGTTGTCAGGCAGGAGAGGAGTGTACAGCTCAAATACCTGGCTTGAGGGGGCAGCACAAATATTCCTGCAGCTCTTCACGGGTGGTAGCCTGCACCGACTGGATCCCCATGTGCTGACTGTGGCTGGCTCTTGAGACAGACTGGTTGTAGGGGTGAGTGGCAAAACATGAGGTGCTTTGGGTGGAATAATTGAACTCTAAGTTTTAGCTAGATCAGTGTCCCCAGGACCACGCCAAATCTGATCTTTAATGTCTCCAGGGATGGGGCCTTAACCAAAGCCCTGGGCAGCCTGTGCCAGGATTTCACCACTCTCACCATGGAGAACTTCTTCCTGATGTCCAACCTACCTTTTCCCTGCTCTGGTTGCAAACCATTGCTCCTCATCCTATCACTGCAGGCCCTTCTAAACAGTCCCTTCCCAGCCTTCTTGTAGGTCCCTTTCATTCACAGCTTGCTCCAGCAGGCTGACCAGGGATGGATCTTAATGATTACTTTAGTGGTAAACCGTTCCTTAAAAGTATTTGGTTTTACTTTTTGCCTTCCCAGTCTGAGACCTCATATTGTGCTGGTTTTTAGAAATAGTCACCCCTTCGCCTTGCTAGGGTGAGAATAAAAGCTGGCAGCTGGTGATAATGTGGTGTGATCTCCCAGCCATCACCTGCCCTGGGCCGCCTGATCTAGTTGGAGGTGTCCCTTCTGACTGCAGGGTGTTGGACAAAATCTCCTTTGAGGGTAGTTTCCCGACCCGATGCAATCTGTGAACCTCTCCTTGAAACTAGTACTTCCTCAGGTGTCAGGTGGTTGTCACCTTTGACTGTTGCCTGTAAGATTTGACTAAAGCTGATGAAATGGTTTCTGACTTTCTTGAGCAGAGCTTCGCTTCCAGCCTGGATCTATTATCACTGAAGTTACTGTGTAGTTGTCAACAAACATCCCTGCCTTCCTCGCAGCCTGCTCCCAGAATTCACGAACTAGTGTTCAAACAGCAAGAGGCAGGGTTCTTAATGGAAAAAAATACTAACACAGTTTGATCAGCTGGATGCAGAGGGTCACAAAAACGCTGTTCCCAAGATGTTGTCGTCATGGTATGAAGGGAGTTGTTGGTTCCTGTTTATTGGGTCATGCTGGAGCAACGAGAAAATGAGTTGTGTTTGGTTTGATGAGTCGAGGGGAGTGGTGGGCACAGGAGTGGTCTGGTTTTGGTTCATGCTTCCATTGATCACAGTATAACCAGTGCATTGATTCCGATGTCCAGGCTGTTTTGGGGATGTCTAGCAAGGCTGGTGCGTTTGCTTGCCTGCTTCGGAAAGATCATTCAAGATTGCTCTCCAGAGCAGCACATTCTGATTATTTTCCAGAAGTATTTCGCCCAGGAATTGAAATTTGAAATGCAATCATAGGTGCATGTTGCGAGGGAGCGAGAGGGAGCACCCCGACGCTTTACGCGCAGGCGGCAAAGCAGCCTGGGCACAAAAGGTCCGGAACAGGGCAGGATGAGGAATTTGTCTAGGACTGTCGTCCGCCCCGTCGCGGGGGGGGCGGTCCCTCGCCCACCCACGCGGGGCAGGCTCGCCTGTCCCCGCCCACGGCTCTGACCAGCACCGGCATCGGGACGGGGCTCCACGTGTCGTGAGAGTGGCTCAGTGCCACTGCAGTGCCGTTCCGCGGCCTCCCGCCGCTTCGCTCCGCTCGGCAGGATGGGCCGGGCGCGACGGGGCGGCTGCGGGTGGCTCCCGGTCCTGCTGCTGCTGCTGCTGCTCTGCGGGGCGGAGGGGCTGGGGCACGGCGGCGTTGCTCGCCTGCTCCGCTTCTCCGGGCAGGTGCCCGAGAACAGCCCAGCGGGGACACTGGTGCGGGGCTTGCAGGTGCCGCTGCGGAGGCTGCTGGGCCCCGGGGAGCCGACTGGGGAGTGGGAGCTGGAAGGCGACGGCGCCTCCCGCTTCTTCCTCCAGCAGCTGCCGGGCGGCGGGCAGGGGCTGCTGCTGCTGCTCCGCACGGCCGAGCGCCTGGACCGGGAAGCGCAGCCCGAATACGGGCTCCGATTGCGGCGGCGGACGGGACGGGCTCTCCGGGAGGCACTGCTGCAGGTCCGCGTTCTGGACCGCAACGATCACCGGCCCCGCCTGCCGCCGGCGCGGCCGTTGGAGGTGGACGAGCTGGCCCCGCTGGGCACGGAGGTAGCCCGTTTCCGCGCCTCCGACAGCGACGAGGGTGCCAACGCGCGTCTCACCTACCGCCCCTGGCCGCCGGGCGCCAGCAGCCGCCAGCTCTTCGTGGTGCCCCGCAGCGGGCAGGTGCTGACCGTGGGCTCGCTGATGGGGCTGCGCCGCCTCCGCCTTTGCGTGGCGGTTCAGGACCACGGCCATCCGCGGCCGCTGCGCAGCCCCGCGCGGTGCTTGCGCCTGGCCGTGCGGGGACGGCGAACGGAGGATGACGGCGGGGCAGGGAGGCGGCGGCGGGAGCGCTCACTGCCGCCGCCCGAGCGACCGCCGGGCCCTGGCTTTCGGCGCTACATGGCCCGCTTGCCCGCCGGGGCGCGGGTGGGCGACACCGTCTTCACCATCCCGCAAAGCCGCGACTGGGCGGCAGGAGGCTGGTTCGAGCTCGCCTCTCCCGGTGCCAGCGCCAGCGCCATGGGGGTCGACAGGACGTCGGGGCGGCTCTACCTCCGGCGAGAGCTACGAGCGGGTGGCCGGGCGGAGGTGCTGGTCAAGGTGCACAGCGGTGGAAGACGAGGTAGGGAACCGGGCAGGGTCGGGCGGCGGGGAGGGGGCGCATCTCCCTGTGGTGTTGCCCCGAGTGAGGCGGGATGGGAGTGGAGAGTCCCTACCGAAGGGGACCCGCTGAGCGGGTGCTGTCGTGCCTGGCGCTTTGTTCCCGGGGAGATGCGGGGCGATGCCGTCCGGCCTGGGGTGTCGGGAGCCGCGGTGGCTGTGGGAGCTGTGCTCCGGGATCGGTTTGGTGGCGTTGGGGTTTGCCGCCTCTTCTCGGGTGCCATCTGCAGAGCTTCTGCCTTATGTCTTTGGAGGAACTGATGAAAACATGGGGAACGGTGATTTTATCGCTTTATGCTGTGAATTTCTGCCACCGCAGATTCACTTTGGTAGGTTCGGAGGCGTCTGCTGGTGGGTTAACAAGTAGTTAAAGGCGGGGGCACATCACAACAGACACCTTGTCTTGTATGTTTTACTAGAGAGCTGCTTCGCTGTAGCCCTCTGTGACCTGGGCAGGGAGAGGTGTCTGTGTCTCGGGGCTGTGAGCCCACCGAGCACCAGCCGCAGCCCGCGGCGTTCCGAGAGCCCTCTGCGGCTGAGCCGCACCGCAGCGGTGCTGGGAGTCAGCACAGCAGGGCAAAGAAGTCCTTATAAAGTAGATGTCAATGAGCTTAGGACAAGCGAAAACTAAACCCGATTTGAGTCTGGGAGCTGGTATACACTAAACGGAGGTACCATTATATTGCTGTGCAAATCCTCTATACATCCACAGCTTGTATGCTGTATATGGTTCCCCTAACAACACAGTGAAGAGAATGGCCAGATTTAGTAAACTTCTTACGCTGCGCCAGGTTTGAGATGCCTTATAGCTGTCATTGCCATGTACAACTTTCATCTTACTCGGAGTAAGTTTTGTAGCTCAGGTCCCTGAGAAGATTACTGGGTATTGTTTGCTTGGGATTTATTTGTTTGGTTGGATTTTTTTGTTGTTTGGGGTTTTTTTTCCTTGGGTGTTTACTACTTCACTATAGAGGGAATGTTTACAGATTTCTGTGAATGTTTTTTACATATTAATGCTCAGGAAATGCAAAACAGATCTGAAAGGTAAACAAATTTGCTAAAGTGTGTGGGGGGTTGTGATTTTTACAATTTTGATCTTCACCAGGCTGAGAAACCCAGGGCCACCTGCCTGAGAAACTTATTCTTGCAGACATGGGCTATGGTGGGCACAGAAACATTTAACATCATAAAAAAAGCTGCAGAGGATTTCTAGGTGCTATCTTTAACCAAATCACCCAATGCTGAAAGGAGAACTTCCCTTTCAAGCTGAAGATGATGTTGGAAAGCTGAAGCGTTGCTTGACCATCTTGTTTATTTCTAATGAAAGCAAATAACCTTGTGAGCAGTGTTGTACAAATGATTAATCTCATTGCCCTCTCCAGTCTGCTTCTGTACAGCGTGTTTTTTACCACTGTCTATGCACTGATAATGTATTGACAAGAGATGAGCCTCAGGGAGGAAGGAATTCAATGATCAAGTGGGACAAGGTCATTTAGACACTCCTTTAAGCCACTTTACTGTACAAAGTTATGAGATAGTTTTTATTTTTAATGGATTTGGGACCTTTTTTCTGACTGCTTTATAGGTAGATGACGAAATGATGGGAGGCTTTGTTTTGGTCTGAGGAAATTTGATGGACTCTCTACACCTAAATAGAATTAACTTTGGTCTGGTCCTCATTTCTCCTCATGCTTCTTTCTAAATACAATTAACAGTAATCAATATTATGGAATGTGTACCAAACTTTTAATCCTCTCATTAACTGAAAAGCAAAACTATTGGGCCCTTATTAATTGCCACCTCTTATGTAAAAGTCATGAATGGAAATAGGTGTTTCAGGGGTGCTGCTTCTCCAGTGAAGTGTGTGTCTTGTTTTGGTATTTTTTGTTTCAAGAAAAACAAAGGGTTTTTTTAGTCACTTAAAAAAAAAAATATATATATTTTAAAAATGGAGGTCAGAAAGTAACTTAGAGGTCTACTTCTTGTAACTGTAAGCCTGGGAACAAGAGGTACTCTAGTACATGATTGAAATAATCCACGCTCGGTTTATTTTGGTACAGTAATCTTCCGAATGCTACCTGTTAGTAGCAATTAGAGCAGTGAGGTGTGTGGGGCTGCTGTCTGTTCTGTGGGGACACCATAGCTGGCACTGTGAAAATACAGTTCTTCTCTTGTTGAATGTACATGGTCTGTGCAAATCAAAGCGCAACTTCCAGGGGTTTTTATGGAACCAGAAATGACCCCTTGCTTCCTGAGACCCCCTGGCGTTTTGTGAACATAGTAAATCTGACTCCAGAAACAGAAATCTGACCTGGCAGTGAGGCTTGGAGGTTGTATTATATGCTGGGGATTTTGTTTCCCTCCTGGTATCAGACTGATTAAAACCATCTGTGGGTATTATTGCTGTGCCTTCAAATTCAGGTGCAGACAGAGAAAAAGCTTGCTTCACTTAAACACTGAAACTAATTTAATGGCCAGGGATCATTAGGGAAAACAGCAAGCTCCAGGATGAAGATTATTGTGTTACTCTGCCTGTGAGTATATCTTTGGAAGAATCTTTCTGTAAAACAAGTGTAAAAAATGTATAATGACCCAGAGGCCATAAATAAATGATAAGAATGTCTGATAAAGTCTGCAGATGAGAAACCAACAAAAAGCTTGCAAACTGAAGAGGTAAATGTGAAGTGTCCTCCAGGGAGGCTGGGGAGGGACTATTTGCAAGGTCTTGTAATGATAGGATGAGGGGTAATGGGTTTAAACTGGCAGAGGGGAGATTTAAACGGGATGTTAGGAGAAAGTTCTTTACAGTGTGGATGGTGAGACACTGGCACAGGTTGCCCAGGTAGGTTGTGGCTGCTCCCTCCCTGGAGGTGTTCAAGACCAAGTTGGATGAGGTCTTGAGTGACCTGTTCTAGTGGTAGGCATCTCTGCCTATGGCAGGGGTTTGGAACTGGATGAGCCTTGAGGTCCCTTCCAACCTAAACCATTCTATGATTCTATAAGTTTCTGTTGCAAGTATTCTTTGTAAGGTACATAAGGAACTATTCACATGGTGAGACAGTCTTTATCATGTCAGGCTGGGCACTTCAGAAATGTCTTTGGATATCATTCTCTCTCTTTTTCATTCAAATGATTTGTTTTGCCAGAGGGGATATAAGCAAAACAAAAGCTACATTTTTTTTAATGCACATTTTTGCCTTCTCATCTTCCCAGCATCAGTCCCATCAAACCTACATCAGACAGTGAGGCTCTAATCCTGATCTTGGGAAAAGAAAATTACTTCTATCACATTTCCACTATCCCTTTAGGGAGGAAAATGAATGATTGAAGGAACATAAAATTGATACAGGTTTACAAGAATGGCCACTTATAGTTTGAAAACCGTTGCCAGGCTTTTCTTTTCTATCATGCTCTTGTCCAAGGATGGCACAGGTGTATCTGCTCTGATCTGCTGACAGAAAACAAGCACCTCTTCATTGCACAGACAGCCATGTGGTGAATTCCCCTATCCTTGTACTTGTTACATCCTAGCTCTTTTACTTAGATTCCTCTCAGCTGGTGGCTGGTTGACATCCTTTTCATGCCATGCCTTTCTCACTTGTAAGCTGTAGCATCTCCAGGAAAACCAGCCCTCACTGATACTCTCTTCTCATCACACCAAGGCTCCTTTTCAAATGTGTGGTGCAGAGGCTGAGTGTTTTCTGCTGTTGGCAGTCAGTTCACAGGCTGTAGAGCCTGCTTTCCTGATTATTTCCTTCCTTTCAGTGGATGATTCATATTGACAGACTGGGTGAACTGTAACATCGCTGGGTGATGTTGGATTTTGATTTAATAGGATGCTGCAGTTGAGTCAGTGGAACAAAATAAAGCACTATTGATTTCAGAGGCTTGATCTGTTAGTGCCTTTGCAGTTATGACAGTTGAAAGAAGCAGTGCCTTGGTGGAAACCAGCCTTACTTTATCAAGGTTGGTGTCGTTTTCCTGATTTGCTTAAAGTCAATGTGATCATTTTTTGGTGGTATTTGATTGCCACACATCTACAACACCTTCACCTCCATGAGTTTCTCATTCCAGGTGTGTGTGCAAAGAGGAAATGGAATAGGAATATCTGCACTGCTGAGTGGGCTCCAAGTGCTGCTTCTGAACAGCTTTTTCTGGATGAGAGGGTAGAACAGCACTGTTGACGATCTTCTGGTCAGTCTCCAGTGTATGTTCAACATCGTATTAGAGTTTGGGACCTGCTCCAACTTAGACCTAACTTTTATAGCACTCTTTTCCTCATAGAATCAGAGAATCCTGGAATCATTTAGGTTGGGAAAAAAACCTTTAAGATCATGGAGCACAAAACTACCAAGTCCTCCAGTGAGCCATGGCTCTACCTGCCATATCTACACATCTTTGAGTGACCTTCGGGGGTGGTGACTCCACCTGGGCAGCCTGTTCCAGTGCCTTGCAACCCTTTCAGTGAAGAACTTCTGACCAATATTCAATCTAATCCTTGCTTGGTGCAGCATGAGACCATTTTCTCTTGCCCCATCTCTTGCTGATTGTCAGAAGAGACCAACACACACCTGCATACACTCACTCTCTACTAGAATTAGAGCTCTGGTGTCTGTATGCAGATAACCCAGGCTGTTCTGTCACCCTGCTTGCAGGTTGCTTCAGTTTATATTTTGTTGACTTGATCAGTGAGAAAGGCTCAGCTCATTCAAGCCTTAAGTGCTGTGGGGCTGAAGGAGTAAGCCAACTCAGCGTTTCAGTGAGACCAGAGGATGTAGCCTACCTTGACCTTAGCAAGGCCTTTGGCATCATCTCCCATGAGATCCTAGTGAGCAAGCTCAGGAATTGTGGGATGGAAGAGGAGGCAGTGAGGTGGATTAGGAATTGGTTACAAGATAGAGTTCAAAGAGTGGTGATCCATGGTGCCAGGTCCAGCTGCAGAGCTGTAACCAGTGGAGTCCCCCAGGGATCAGTGCTGGGTCTGGTGCTGTTCAACATCCTCATCAATGACATTGATGAAGAGACAGACAGACAGAGTCTGCTCAGCAAGTTTGTTGATGACACCAAACTGGGAGGTTTGGCTGATCCAGCTGAAGGCTGTGAGGCCATCCAGAGAGACCTGGACAGATTGAGAGCTGGACAGAGAGGAACCTAACGATATTCAACAAGGACAAGTGCAGAGTCCGGCACCTGGGGAGGAACAATAAACTGCAGCAGTACAAGTTGGGAGGTGATCTGCTGGAGAGCAGCCCTGTGGAGAGGGACCTGGGAGTGCTGGTGGATAACAAGTTCTGCATGGGACAGCAATGTGCCCTGGTGGCCAAGAGGGCTGATGGGATCCTGGGGTGTATTAAGAAGAGTGTGTCCAGCAGATCAGGGGAGGTTCTCGTCCCCGTGGTTGAGACCCCATCTTGAGTGCTGCATTCAGTTTTGGGCTCCCCAGTATAAGAGGGACAGGGATCTGCTGGAGAGGGTCTAGCAGAGGGCTATGAAGAAGATTAGGGGACTGGAGCACTGCCTGCTGTGCTCCAGTGATGTGATGCTGTGATGAGGAGAGTCTGAGGGACCTGGGGGTTGTTAGTCTGGAGAACAGAAGACTGAGAGGGGATTTAATAAATGTTTATAAATATCTGAGGGCTGGGGATTAGGAGGAGGAGGACAGGCTCTGCTCACTTGCTCCCTGGGATAGGACAGGGAGCAATGGATGTAAGCTGCAGCACAGGAGGTTCCACCTCAACACAAGGGGGAACTTCTTTACTGTAAGGTTCCCAGAGTTCTGGAACAGAGGTTGTGGAATCTCCTTCTCTGGAGACTTTCAAGGACTGTCTGGATGTGTTCCTCTGTGACCTGAGCTAGATTGTCTGGTCCTGCTGTGGCAGGGGGCTTGGACTGGATGATCTCTTTAGGTCCCTTCCAACCCCTGACATCCTGTGATCTCTCAGCAGTGCAAAGATGTTCGACCTGATGGCCAAAGTTGATCACCATCTGCTGCTGTACCTTGGCCTTCTAGGTTTGGCCTCATCCTTTGTTTTTCCTTTCATGTGTGGTGCTGTCTCTTTCTAGTGTGGCATTCACTCCTTCCCGCACTTCTTCCCTCTAAATGAACAGCAAAGGAAAACAGAAGGTCCAATGAGTGTTTATGCTAGAAATTCCCTCAGGCTGCTGGAGAATGAATGAACACACAAACATGGGAGCTTCAGAAATCAATGGCATGCAGAAGCTGAAGGACAGGGAGATTGAAGTGGGATGGGAGGGATTTAACAGTGCTGCTGGTACCATGTTCCTGCCTAGAGGCAAGCTTTGCTATGGCAAGGTGATTGATGGCATTTCTTATATGTGACACCAGGAGGGCTTTTTATTGGGTAGCTGCTGCCTCAAAAGCAGATCTGTGGTGATGCCAGGAGCTGGTCACCTTTGCTGTCTGAACACCCTCAGACTGTGCTACTGGTTGAAGACCAGAGGGGGTCTAAGTCAGACCACAGAATCACAGAGTGTTAGGGGTTGGAAAGGACCTCCAGAGATCACCCAGTCCAACCGCGCCCTGCAGAGCAGGATCACCTAGAGCAGGGCACACAGGAACACAACCGTGTGGGTGTTGAATATCTCTGGAGAAGGAGACTCCACAACATCTCTAGGCCCTGCTCCAGGGCTCTGTCATCCTCACAGTGAAAATCTTTCCTTATGTTCAGGAGGAACCTCCTCTGCTCCAGCTTGCACCCGTTGCCCCTTGTCCTGTCACTGGACATATCTGAGAAGAGCCTGGCTTCATCCTCCTGACACTCAGTGGTGTGGGTCCTTCCAGGCTGCTCCCATGTCTGACAGTCCAGGTTTGGGCACTTGCGATCTCCTGGGCTTGTTGGTTTATGTATTGACTTCACTTCTTAGCCACAAAAGAACACAGATGCATTCAATGGAAGTGCCCTTTTTCTCCAGGGATTCAAGTAGAGGTGCTGCTTCCAGCCCCAGACCCTCCATGCCCAGCAAGGAGCAGTTTGTGCTGTACTTCCCCAGCTAGTGCACAGAGCTTGCTTTCTCCCTTCAGCTGACCTGCCCCTCTGCTTACCTTAGCCTGCAGAAGCAAAGCCCAAGGCTTTGCCTTGGGGAGGTCTCATTTCAAGTCTGGTGTTTCACTCATCTAAGATGCAGCCAGGTGGTATGATGGGGGCGGAAGGGAACGGCATCTCCACCTTCCCTTGAATATTTGGTAGTTTGAGAAAGCTAAACAAATTAGTGTCAGAGTGGGAAGAATTGTAGGGAATTTTGGTTGCTCACCACTTCCATTGTGTTTTAAGAGAAATATTGTAATAGGCTCTAAACCAGATTTGGTAAAACTGTCAATGTTTATGCTGGATTTGTTGTACAGGCCAGACCTGGATAAGCACACACTTAAAACCATAGTGGCAAGTGATGTGACCGATGCAGTATTTGATGTGCATGTTTGACTAATGAAAAGCTGTTCCTAAAGGTACTTTTAATTGGTTGTTAATAGCAGTTAATGGACTCCAAGCTGCCAAAGCCTGTGTCTGCATTGAATTTTCTGTGTATCACAGAATCACAGAAACATTCAGGTTGGAAAACGCCCTCAGGATCACCAAGTCCAACCGATAATGCGTGTGATAGGATGAAGGAGATGAGCAATTTGGTTTGGTTACAGATGCTAATGGATGAGCTCTTAAGCGTTCCCCAGCAAAGTTTGTGCACAAGCTGTTTAGAAATCCCTGGCATCTTTTGCAGATCATGACTGGTACCTCTGCCACGTGACACTGCTCGCCCCAGAAGAGGAAGTTCTGTCCTGGGGCATGTACCCATACCCCTACCTGGCACGTGTGGATCCAGATGCTCGAAAAGGCACCCTCATCTACCAACTTGTTGCGTGTTACAGCAGCAGTGAGAACAGCAGTGCTGGAATAACTTACACGCTCCTTGCAGGTAGGGCTATTCTGGGGAAAAAAAAAACCCACAAAACAACATTCAGTGAAACTGCAGATTTTTCCTTAAAATTTCCCATTTTATAATTCCATTAAGAGCTTTTCCCCCTTAGGGAATCCCTGACAACTGGTACAGCAAGTAGAAGGTGAAGGTAATTCAAATAAAACAATCATGGGGATGAGAATCTTACTTGCTGCCACTTTCTTTGCTCTGCTTCTATTCTGAAATCAGTTGCAGCTTTACCACTAGCTCAGAGCTCCATTTCTCACCTGATCATGTCTCCTTCCTACTGCTCTGGGCAACAGAGAATGGTGTGAGTGAAAGAGGAGGTGGAGAGGGAAAAAGAAGTATGCGCAAGGACATAGGTGGATGATTTGAGGACAGGTGACCATAAAGCACTGCAGATGCAAACATTCTCACTGTGGGGTATTTTTCAGACCAGCTTTGTGCATATATTGCTAGGTGGTGAAGAGCGATTCCGAGTAGATAAGGACACTGGTATCATCATGACCACTGGCTTGCCTTTGACATGGAACAAGGAGTATGTGGTTACTGTGGAAGCCACTGATGAGCATGGCAACAAAAGCCCCTATGCCTCCATCTCCATCCTAGCAGGCTCCCGACCTCCACAGTTCACTAACATGTCCTACAGTGTGTTCGTCCCTGAAAATACTCCATCAGGAGAAATGTAAGTTGTGTTTTGAGAGGTGAGCTCCCTCCCTGCACACAGATTTATTCACAGATTGCATTGGATTGGAAGAGGCCCTCAGAGGGCACCTGGTCCAACCCCCCTGCACGCAGCAGGGACTCCTCCAACTACCTCCAACACCTCCTGGTTGCACAGGACCACATCCAGTCTGATCTTCAATGTCTCCAGGGACAGGGCCTCAACCACATCCCTGGGCAACCTGTTCCAGGATTTCACCATTGTGCAGAACTTCCTCCTAATGTTCAACATAAATCTGCCCTGCTCCGGTTTCAAACCATTGCCCAAGCCCTTCTAAACAGTCCCTCCTCAGCCTTCCTGTAGATCACCTTCAGATCCCTATAGCACACAAATTTCCAGTTTGAATACAAAGCTGAGCCCAGTGCTGGCAGTCAGCACTGGGTCCCTCATCATCTTCCTCCTCTAAGTTCTCAGGAGGCAGCTTTTGTTGTTGTTTTGAACCAAATGATCCTTCTCTCATTCTTTACAGAGTGGCAGTGGTCGAGGCTGTTTCTTTCCAGAGCCAGCCTCTTTCCTACACTCTGCTGACCAATCCCAGTGGGCTCTTCAGGGTGAGGCAGGAGAGTGGAGAGCTCAGCCTGACCCACCCTGTGGACTATGAGAGTGAGCACCACCTCTACCACTTCTTGCTGAAAGCCATGGAAGTGGAGACCACTCTCAGCAGCGTGACTGAGGTACCTGCATCACTTCACTTCTCCCTGCTCTGTCTTGTTACCTCATTAGCAGGAACAGTTATGCATACAGATGGTCTAGAGCACTGATGAGGGTGCTCAGGAGGGCCTTATGGTCCAGGCAGAAGGCTGGGCTCTAAGCTGGGGTCAGCTCTACACTCTGACATGGAAATTCATCCTTTTTCCTAAGAATAGAAACCAGAATCCCCTCTCAGCTTGTCCTTTTGTCACAGGTCATGGTCCATATCACCGATGAAAATGACTGCTTTCCTGAATTCCAGCATTCCATTTACAGCAGAGACAACATTCCTGAAACCATTCCTGTTGGCACATCTCTACTGCAAGGTGAGGATCATCCTGATACCTTTTGTTTCAGTCTTGCTGCAGAGTTGCTGGTTTGTGCTGTGAGTTCATATTCTGCCTGTGTGTTCCACAGCAGGCACTGTCTTTGTAAGATGTGGATGGTAGATCTCCTGGAGGTCTGGAGGTGGTGTTTAGGTACCCTGGAAACAGAGTTTTGAGTGTCTTCAAGTGAGGATCACTTTGCAGTGCCCAGGAAGGGATCTTGTGGTATGCAGAGAGAAGATTCACAGATTTTATTGGGTTAGAAGGGACCCTCAAAGGGCATCTTGTCCAACCACTCTGCAGTGAGCAGGCACAGCTCCAGCCACAGCAGCCTTTTCCAGGATTTCACCACTCTCACTGTGCAGAACTTCCTCCTGAGGTCCTACCTAAATCTCCCCTGCTTCATTTTCAAACCATTGCCCCACATCCTGTCACAAGAAGCTTCCTAAACTGTCCCTCCCCAGCCTTCCTCTAGGTCCCCTTCTTCAACCTGTTTTACTGGTTGCATTTAAATGCCTTCAGAGATGTCTTGAGCTCTTACATTTTCTGTCATGATGTGATGCATGCTACAGGACTGTTTCACCTCAAACTGTGAGAACACTTAAGGGCTGCCTGTCAGTATTCATACTGAAATGAGGAGTAGGTACTGGGGTAGTAATGGAAACAGGGGCTGAGACCTTCATGGGGTTATGAACCACCTGAGAAATGGGTAAGTGCCAAGGCAAGGTCTAGCAAACATTTACATGTCTGAGATGCTGGAAAATATCAGTGTAAATGTCCTCAATCTGAAGCTGCACCATGGAGGTTGCAGTGCTGCTAAGCAGCTTTGCTTCCCTTGTGCAGCCACATGCTGATAAGAGGGCTGCAGGAGCTGCTTTCTCTAGACACTTACCCACAGAGTTCATAGAGTCATGGAATGGTTTGAGTTGGAAGGGACCTCCAAAGGTTATCTAGTTCAACCCCCCCTGCAGTAAGTAGGAATATCCTTGTCTAGATCAGGCTGCCCAGAGCCCTGTTGAGCCTCACCTTCAATATCTCCAGGAGAGTTCAGAGCTTGCTGCAGGTCCTTTTTAGTTTGGTTGGGTTTGGCTTTTCCCCATTTGTTTGTTTTGGTTTTGTTTAATGGCTTTTGGGAATTACTGGAATGATTAGCTCCAAAAGTTCCTAAGCGTGTGGTTTTCCTTAAAGAGGTAAATGCTTTTCTCTCCAGGAGACTTGTAAAGCTGACCAAAGTTACACAGCTGTGTGGAAGAAAAATTATGGCCCATGTCCAAAGGAAGCAGAAGGCAAAGCTGTGCGATTGCATCTTATTTGGTTGTCTTGCCATGCAAGATAAGTTTCAAGAGAAAGAGCCTTCTTGGAAAAGGAAATGCAAAGTGGAAGTATAGTGACAGTCAGTGAAAATGGGTGGGTGAACCCTCTCTTGGTGCTGAAGGGGTGAGCAGTACTGCTAGCGGCTCCAAGTGAGCCTGCACCCTGTGCTAGATGAGTGCCATGCCACTAGCTGACTGCCAATGCAAGTGGCATCTCAGGGAGACAAAAAAGAAAAGCATCTCTTACCCTGGCTACAGTTCCTTGAGGGGTGGAATACTGCAACCTCAGAATGTTCCACAAGCATAAGTGCATGTTCAAGACAGACTTTGCTACTCTGTGGCTGACTGTGTTGCTGTCAGTGGCAGTGTGCTGCCTACCATTTGTTTTAGTTGTCAAACCTTTTTATTTTAATACACTTGAAGTCTGGCTGGGATCATGTTTGCAATGCCGATGCTATGCTAGCTGAGTCAGTCTGCCTGTTCAGGCATTACAGCAGATTTATGCTCACTGAGCGTGCTTTGACACCTCTGAATGCAAACAAGCTCTGAGCTGAAAAGCGTGGAAAGGATGCTCTCAGCAGGGGCTGGCCACACTCCTTCAGCTGCACCACTGTGCCAGCAGAGCAAGGCTTTGAGCTGGAGTTAGCTGCTTGAACTAAGCTGGCTCAGAGCACAGGCAGAGCCAGTACAGACCTGCTTGTGGTTGCTATGTGACCCTTGAAATACCATTGCAGTGCAGATTTGTTTGCAGGGTGACATCAGATGGAAGGGGAATGGAATTCCCAGCTGTAGTTGAGACATAAAACATGTTTTTGTCATGTAAAAGTAAGCCTGGTGTTCCCTGTTTGCAAGAAGACACTTAGGGGAAGTTTTAAGCACGTAAAATGTGTTTTTGTGAGTGGTTACAATGTCTTGGTAATGGCTCTGTAGATTAGAGCAGAACTTTTGAAATCAAATGGCTTTCGCTTTCTAACGTCTTTCTAAAACCAGTTCTCAACCACCAAATTTAACAGTTTTAAGTCACTTTAGTTTCAATCTTTCTTGAGTTTTTGATACAAGAGGGTGACCGTAGAATCACAGAATGGTTTAGGTTGGAAGGGACCTCAAAGCTCATCCAGTTCTAACCCCCCACCATAGGCAGGGACACCTCCCATTAGAACAGGTTGCTCAAGGCCTCATCCAACCTGGCCTTGAACACCTCCAGGGAGGGAGCAGCCACAACCTTCCTGGGCAATCTGTGCCAGTGTCTCACCACCCTCACTGCAAAGAACTTCTTCCTAACATCTGATTTAAATCTCTCCTCTGCCCATTTAAACCCATTGCTCATCCTGTCGTTAAAAGACCTTGCAAATAGTCCTTCCCCAGCCCTCCTGTGGGCCCCTTCAGATACTGGAAGGCCATTACAAGGTTTCTTTGAAGCCTTCTCTTCTCCAGGCTGAAGATTTCTGATGCCTTTGCTTCTGTAATGTAACCAAATATTTATCCATAGGATTGTTTTGGGGGATGCTAAACAAAATATGTACAACTACCCTAAGCTCCTTCTCAACCAAGATGAGTGGTTTTCCTCCTGCAGACTTAGTTGAGGGTGTTTTTTTCGCTAAGGAGCACAGCATCTCAGTGCATTTTGAAAACCTTTCTCTTCCCCTTCCCTATTTTGAGACAGGGACACTCTACCCTAGATCAGGCTGTCTAGAGCCGCAGCCAGCCTGGCCTTAAACACCTCCAGGGATGGGGCTTCCACCACCTCCCTGGGCAATCTCTTCCAGGGTTTCACCACCATCATGGTGATGAACTTTTTCCTAACATCCAGTCTGAATCTACCCGTTTCTAGCTTTGTTCCATCCCCCCCAATCCTATCACTACCTGACATCCTAAAAAGTCCCTCCCCAGATTTCTTGTAGCTTCCTTCAGATACTGAAAGGTCACAATAAGGTCACCTCAGAGCCTTCTCCTCTCCGAACTGAACAGCCTCAACTCCCTCCAGCCCTCTGATCATCCTCATGGCCCTTCTCTGGACATGTTCCAACACAGTTTGGATGATGCCAAAGCTCCCTGCCAAGGTGTCCATGCACTGCAATCCTTGTTCTGCTACCACAATGGCTGCATCTGCATCTTCCTGGTAGAATAAGGAGTTTGTTTAATGCCTGCGTGGATATGAGCTGAAGTCTGGGTGTTTGGCTAGAAAAGTGGCAGGGTAATTAAAGAGGTGAGCTCCTGCTCTTAAAAATCACTTTTGGTACTACACTGTGAGCGCAAAATCTTTGTTCTGCTGAGCAGATGGGACACAGGAGGTACTGAATAAACACATGCTGGGGAGGAATGTTTAATCACTCTTTGTACCTTGAAGCCCTAGGTAATTAAAAAGTACTTTAGCTATAACATAGCTGGGAGCTAATTAAATTTGATGGCATCCCTAGAGAGAGTGTGAGGATACGATTTATGACTGATAATGTTCTACCAACACGCATATTGATCCTGTGGTAATTAGCAGTGCTGACTGCTGTTTGCACAGAGGGTGTAGTGGGGTGTTTGGATCACTGATCTCTTGCTGCATTTGCTCAGGCTGGGTTGGAGGAGGGGAAGATCCTGGGCTGCATCAAGAGAAGTGTGGGCAGCAGGACGAGGGAAGTGATCCTCCCCCTCTACTCTGCACCTGTGAGACCCCACCTGGAGTACTGTGTCCAGTTCTGGAGCCCTGTTACAAGAGGGATATGGAGGTGCTGGAAGGTGTCCAGAGAAGGGCCACGAGGATGATCAGAGGGCTGGAGCTCCTCTGCTATGAGGAGAGACTGAGAGAGTTGAGGCTGTTCAGTTTGGAGAGGAGAAGACTCTGAGGTGACCTTATTGTGACCTTTCAGTATCTGAAGGGAGCTACAAGAAATCTGGGGAGGGACTTTTTAGGGTATCAGGTAGCGATAGGATTGGGGGAAATGGAACAAAGCTAGAAACGGGTAGATTCAGACTGGATGTTAGGAAAAAGTGGAAGCCCCATCCCTGGAGGTGTTTAAGGCCAGGCTGGCTGCGGCTCTAGACAGCTTGACCTAGGGTAGAGTGTCCCTGCCCATGGCAGGGTGGTTGGAATTAGATGATCCTTGTGGACCCTTCCAACTCTGATTCTATGATTCTATTCTATGTTGCTTTGCTTTTCTACTCCCAGCCTCCTGCTAGGTTTAGGTGATGACTGTTCTCCGAACAAAAAGTACCTGAAGTTGACTTGGTAGGAAACAGAGTAACCAAAGGTCTTCTGCTGCGTGACTGTTGTGTCAAATGTTTTCTCTGACAGTGCTTGCCACAGACTGTGACTCCGGCTCCAACTCCGAGATCAGCTACTTCATCCAGAGCACTGATTTTTCCATCACACGTCACGGAGTCATCAATTCTAACCAGAGGCTGAACTTTGAGCGAGCAAACCACATGTATGAGTTTGTGGTGATAGCTGTCGATAAAGGACATCCCCCTCGGACAGGGACAGCATCCGTGCGCATCCGAGTGGCCAACGTCAACGACGAGGCCCCTGTCTTCTCCCAGCCTGTGTAAGCCAGTTCAGACACTCACTGTGGGTTTCACATGTTCCCTTCACAAGTCTAACCTTAACAACACTTGTTTCATGTAATTGTAAGCGCCAGTGAATCACAGAATGCTAAGGGTTGGAACGGATCTCCAGAGATCATCCAGTCTAACCCCCCTGCCAGAGCAGGGTCACCTAGGGCAGGTTGCACAGGAACACATCCAGGTGGGTTTGGAAAGTCTCCAGAGACTTCAGAGCCTCTCCCTGGGCAGCCTGCTCCAGCACTCCAGCATCCTCACAGTGAGGAAGTTTTTTCTCATACTGAGGTGGAATTTTCTGTGGCCGAGTTTACATCCGTTGCCCCTTGTCCTATCCCTGGGTATCACTGAAAAGAGTCTGGCTCCATCATCTTGGCACCCACCCTTCAGATAGTTGGAGACATTGATCAGGTCCCCTCTCAGCCTTAGAGAGAGAGAACAGAATGAAGGAAAGCTGTAAGTCTATAGGGAATGATTTTCATTGTGTGGAGTTCTACATACTGTTCATGTTTGCCTTCAATACCTGAAGAGATCCTCCAGGAAGGCTTCAGAAGGACTTTTCATGAGGGTGCCTAGAGACATGACAGATACAGATAGTAGTTATCAGGCATTAAAATGTAATTTCATCATCAATAGACTTCATTTTAAGCTGACTTAGTGAGGTTCCGTTAGTTTGAAGTTCCTTCTTTCCTTTCATGCATGAACACAATTAAGTTTGGGGTTATTTTGCCTAAGTTTGGAGTTTGGCTATGTTTTAAACACGAAGCACAAATACCTTAACTTACAGAGTTACATACTAGTTGACATACATCATCTCTGTGGTATCTGATGCTTTCCATTAGTAGATAGGAGCATTAAAAAAATCACAGAACTGTAGAATGCTTTAAGTAAGAAGGGACCATCAATGGTCATCCTGTCCAACCATGCTGCAGCAAACAGGGAGCAGTAAACAACTGGAGCAGGTTCCTCAGTGCTCTGTCCAGCCTGACCTGGAATGGTTGCAGGGGTGGGGTATCTACCACCCCTCTGAGTAACCTGGGCCAACATCAGTGTAAAAGAATTCTTTCTTGTATCTAGACTAAAGCTACCCTCTTGTAGTTTAAAACCATCCCTCCTTGTCCTGGACAATGAAATTTCAGCAAGGCAGAAGAGATTTTAAACATTGACGTTATTTCCTTTGTAGAAACAAGAAGCAGTGCATGACAGATCTTTGTCCTGCTTCTCACCTTTAGGAGATAAGTTATCCTCCTTTGCAGTGCAGTATGGTGTGTATTTATGTCTTAAAAAAACAGGAAAAAAATCCTTGGAGATTACATGTACCCAAACAAGCAGGTTTGTGTGGTTTGCGGCAGTTATCCACTCCCCCCACACTTCTGAAATAACCCAGGCTAGACTCAGCCAGCTTAAAGTTAATAAATGAAGCTTTATATTTACAGCTCGGCACAATATACAAGCAGATATTCACAATATATAACAAATATTTATATATATATATATATATATATACATATATATATACA
>VWZI01019591.1:120949-210695 GCA_013396835.1 Psilopogon haemacephalus
TGTGCTGCCGTTGCTCCCTTACGTCCACCAGTTACAGAACTTTCCTGTCTGAAGATGCTGGTCCCAGCACCTTGGTGGCTACCGTTAGGGCAAAGGACCCTGATGGAGATGGCCTGCTCTATCTGATCACAGGAGGCAATGAGGAGGGCAACTTTGAACTGGATAGCCAGAAAGGTAAGGGAATAGCTTCCAGAACACTCTTATTTACTGTCTAATCTCTACTGGCTCTGCCTCACCTGCATGTCAGAAATAGTCTGGAAGCATCATATTGAAATAATCTGTAAGTGGAGATGCTTTGAGTCATGGTAAATTAGCTCTCTGATATGATGCTCATTCTCCAAATGCCAACATCAATTTGAGGTCCTGGTCCATGCACTGTGCCGTTTCTGTCCTGTACTCTGCAACCAAAATACAAACTGAGCCAACAATACAGCAGCAGAGAAATGTGATGCTCTCTTGGTTTGGCTGCTTTTTGTTGTTGCATTAAGTGATGGATAAATGTGGTAAGACAGATCTGGGAAGAGATCAACGCCCGTGTGTTCTAGCCAGCCCTCATTGATTAGAAGAGGTAGGGGTGGCTCTGAATAGATACACCAATAATTGCCATTACTGTAGGTCTGACACCAGATACAGGAGCAGCCTGTCTGCTGCAAGGCTGGCCATGTTCAAGAGAAGCAACCAGATGCATCAGACAGAATTCTGCCCCTTGGCTCTGCTCTTCTGAGACCTCACCTTCAATCCTGCCTCCAGTTCTGCTGTCACCAGCAGTAAAAGGACACAGAGCTGTTGGAATGGCCCCAGAGGAGGGCCACAAAAATGATCCAAGGGCTGGAGTACCTCTGCTATGAGGATAGACTGAGGGAGCTGGGAGTGTTCAGCCTGGAGAAGAGAAGACTCTGGGGGGACCTTAGGGCTGTCTTCAATGCCTGAAAGGATCCTACAGGGAGGCTGCAGAGGGACTTTTCATGAGGGTGTCTAGAGACAGGACAAGGGAGAATAGTTTGAAGCCGAGGGAGAGTAGGTTTAGATTGCATCTTAGGAACAAATTCTTCAGTTTGAGGGTAGTGGGAACTGGAATAGGTTGCCCAGGGAAGTAATGGATACTGTTCCCTGGAGGTGTTTAAGGCCAGATGGGATGACACAATTAGAATTGAGCAAGCAAGTCTGGTTGAGAGGCATCCCTGCCTATGGTGGGGAGGCTGGAGCAGATGAGGTAGAATAGTTTGGTTTATTCATATGCAACATACACAGGGTCTTTGAAATTGCCAGTGATAAATGTATTAAGTCACAGAGTAGCTTTTACAGCTCTAAAATACAACTGCAATCACATACTCAATCTCCCCGGGAAGCAGTTGGCAGAGCACAGGTCACAAATCTTACCAAAAGGATTTTCCTTCTGCAGGGGGTTAGGAGGACAAATCATCCATCTATCCCTCCTGTGTGACATCAAACTGTTGCTCCCCTCCAAGCAAGATATGAAACTGGGATAATATTTATACCTCATTACCTACTATTGTGCAAAGTGCATGTGAGTGGGACTGTGGCCAAGCCATCACTCCTGGTGGTCGAACTATTGTTTCTTAATCAGTTCATGGAATTCATAGATTCATAGAATGGTTTGGGTTGGAAAGGATCTTAAAGATCATCTAGTTCCAGCTCCCTAGAGAGAGGATATCCATGATATCCTTTCTGAGCTGCCTGTTCCAGTGTTTCTCCACCTGCACTGTAAATAATTCCTTCCTAATCTCCAGTCTAAATCTGCCCTTCTCAAACTTCAATTCACTCTGTTCCATCCTACAAGCCCTTGTAAAAAATCCCTGTCCAGCTTTCTTGTAGCCCCCTTCAGGTACTGGAAGACTGCTCTAATATCTCCCTGGAGCTTGCTTTTCTCAAGACTAAACAGCCCCAACTTTGTCCCTATAAGGGAGGTACTCCACCCCTCTGATCATCTTCATGGCCTCCTCTAGATCCTCTCCAGCTGCTCCATGTCCCTCTTGTGCTGGGGGCACCAGAACTAGAGGCAGTGCTGCAGGTAAAGTCTCAGCAGAGCAGATCAGAGGGGCAGAATCCCCTCCCTGTGTTGCTGCTCTCCCTGCTCTGGATGCAGCCAGCACACAGCTGCCTGCTGGGCTGACACTGACCAGTGCTGGCTCATGGACAGTCTGTCACCAACTGACACCACCAAGTCCTTCTCCTCCAGACTGCTCTTCAGCCACTCCTCACCCACATTTCTTATTTTTCGCTAACTCTCCTGGTCAGGAGTACTGCAGGTAATAAGTGGAAGAACAGAACACTGTGTCTTTACTTTGCCTCTCTGTTCTCTCTGGTGCCACTGGGTCTCCATCCAGCCTCTGTGTCTGCTCTGGTCACCATATGTTTATCAACAGTATTGGGCTTTGCAATTTTCCACTGGTTTTGTGCTTCCAATGTATGTACCCAGTAAAATCACTGTATGCTTCCAAATGTAGGCATCATTAAGCTCCGCAGAAGCCCACCACCCAACCTGAAAAGGCCTCAATACACATTGAACATCACTGCCATAGATGACAATGCCTCAGGGGGACCCACCCCTCTCAGCAGTTTCGCAGAGGTTATTGTGGGAGTTAATGACATCAATAACAACAAGCCTGTTTTCAGAGAGGTAAGATTCTTTTCTCGTCTCTAATTCGGGTTATTGGCTATTAGTGATTGCTGGTGGGCTGAAGGGTCAGTGTGTGCAAAGCAGAATGAATCTGGGAGTGAACATGCAGCCAGCTGTCTTTATACCTAAGATGTAAAGTCTTCATTCTTTATTTTTTTCTTAAAGCTTAATTTCTTCATGAATAGAAGTGATTTTCTTCTGAGTTCTTCTCAGACATGCTGGGAAAAAGTATTGATGCTGTGCAGCAAATTCATGTGGCTCTGTGTAATACGTAGCATTGGATATTTGGGTGTGTTTCTAGTGTGCTTACTACAGTGACAGCACCTGGGTTCTGGAGAATCAGCCACCAGGCACCTATGTGCTACAGGTAGAAGCCTATGATGCAGACCTTGGCATTAATGGAGAGGTGAAGTATGGGCTCATGCACCGAGATGGAGCTTCCCTAGGCTTCAGCATTGACCCAGACACAGGTCAGTGGCTTTTGGGTTGCCAAGATAAAATGGAAAAAGTATAGTGAGAATGCCAATTTATGAGCGTGCTAAACTGGGCTCATGCTTTGATGGTGTAACCTGCAGGGTGAACTGCACCAGCTTGTGGAATAGACACTGAAAAAAAATGTGCAGCTCAACAGATAGTCATGTGCTTAGATTAGTGATTTAACTCACAAATTAAATAGGGAGACAAACCCCTGATTAAGAGGAAAATTAAAAGCTATTCTGTTCCTCTTGGATCAAGTGTAGCTGTAAAAATGCATAGCAGAAAATGTGATGCTGGCAGCTTGAGTTTGCCCTTCCCTTCAGGGTGGCCATGGTTTATTGCTCATCTCATGTACAAATAGGAGGCCCAGTGCATGCATGTAGAGGCAAAACCCTCACACCAGAACAGTGCAGTGGCAGACAGTCTTGGTGCATTTCAGGTGAAGGAGCTGTAAAAGATGGTGATGTTTCTATAGTCAGAACAGTAAGATGTGATATTTGAGTGGCCAGGGCTGTGCAGGGGACTGGAAGGACAGAGCAGCAAAGTCCTAGCCCTCAGCACAGTAGAGATATAGGTCTCAAAAAATCCAGTTTAAAGTCTCCTAAGCAGAATAAAATATCTGGGACAGGGAGAGACCTGATCAGTAGAGAGAAAAAAAACCACATACTGGGAGAAAATGGTTCCACTTCTTAACTGAGCTATGTGATTCTATTCCATTTTAATCTGTTCAATGAAGCAGCCTCCAGCTCCTACAGCAGAGATGACTTTGGTCACAGCACTTACACCTCCTGTGGTGTCACTCTTCCCCAGGGTAATACTGAGCTGTCTTTGAAGTGGTCAGTTAGTTGGACTATCATTGGAGTAAACCTGGGAGATGCCTTTCAATGAGGAGGAGAAAATCCTCCTGAGCTCCATGAGAAAGAGGAGAAAGTTCTGAGCTCTGTGAGGAGGACGAGAAAGTCCTCCTGAGCCCTATGAGATGGAAGAGAAAGTCCTCCTGATCTCTGTGAGGAGGAGAAAGTCCTCCTGAGCCCCGTGAGAAGTGAGGAAACGAGGTACTCAAGCTGAGGCTCTTTACCAGGGCAGCAGAAGAGCAAGCATCACCAGCAGAGCAAGCTGGTGATCCCTGGCAGTAGGCAGTACGTGAGGAGAGATGAGGCAGTTGGTGCTGAGCTTGCCTGAGCCGCACTTTGCGCTGTTAAGCATTAAGCGTGATGGTTGCGCTGCCTGCGGCTGGGGCTTCCGCTCCTGCGGGAGATGTGCCGGTCCCTTTCCGCAGATTGGTTCCCAAGTCTGTGACATGCAGCACAGGAGGTGTCTGTGTTCCCAGGAGTCATCACAACCACGCGGAGCTTTGACCGGGAGGAGCAGAGGGAGTACACACTGTCTGCCACTGCCACTGACCAGGCACGGGAACCGCTGATCGGCATCTGCCAGGTCACCGTCCTTATCGCCGACCTCAACGACAACGACCCCAAGTTTGAGAACAGTCGCTATCAGTGTGAGTGTTCCTTAGCTACCTGTCCCAGCTCTGCAACATGAACCTGTTGTATAGTAGCTCCTTGTAACAGTGGTCAGTGTTTTAGGTGACCTATTTTCCTTCGCTGTCGACCAAGCCGGTGAGCGCTTTAATCACCGTCAGCGGAAACACAGAGCTCACTCTGCTCTTTGTTCACTGCAGTGCTCTTAAAAACCTCGACAGTCTTCACTCCTACACAAGAACCGGATCTAATCCCTTCCTTTTGTGGTGTTTCTTTGCTCAGTATTATCTGCACAACCAAATTTTTGTTCCAAAATTAAAAGAGACAGCCGTGGAGCAGGCTGCCCAGAGAGGTAGTGGAGCTCCCTTCTCTGGAGACTTGCAAAACGCACCTGGACATGGATTTTAAAATTATGACAGAGTTTTAACAAGAAGTGACCTGCTTGGAACTACTCTAAAATATGCATCCAAATTTCAGAGTTATGCACAAAGACAGAAAGCAAATTATGTTGCATTGTTCAGAGTGTCTTATAGTGACTAACTGCAAGGGTCAAACTAGTTAAAATGTGCAGACTGGGAATCACAGAATCACAGAATGTCAAGGGTTGGAAGGGACCTCCAAGGATAATCTAAGTCCAACCTGCCTGCCAGAGCAGAATCACCCAGGGCAGGTCACAGAGGAACACATCCAGGTGGGTTGTGAAAGTCTCCGGAGAAGGAGACTCCACAACCTCTCTGGGCAGCCTGCTCCAGTGCTCTGGCACCCTCACTGTAAAGAAGTTTCTCCTCACGTTGAGGTGAAACCTCCTATGTTCCATTGCTCCATCTCTTATTACTGTGCACCACCAAAAAGAGCTTGCCCCCCTCAGCTTAACACCCACCTCTCAGATATTCCTACCTGAAAATCTGACCAAAGCAGAGCTGAGAAGTCAGGTGGGAGTGATATAACTGGAGAGAAATCTTTTTTTTTTGGACACAGCACAGAAGTCCTTGAGGTAAAGGCAATGCTTGTGCAAAGGCAAACCTTTCTACTCTCTCTCCAGACATGTTTTTCGAGTGAAACTGCTCAGGATTATTACTTTTTTAAATGCAGTGAAGCTGAGAGGTCACATTTGGTAACTATGGTTGGCTTCAGAAGTTATGAGGAATGGGCAAATTTTTGTTTTCTTTTTCTTATTTTTCATCAACACAGAGAACCAGCAAAGGTCCTGAAGCAAAGGCAGTCATTTGGGATGGGGAAACAGCAGACAATAAGGTCACTTTACACATAGCACTTTTCCAGCATCTATACATAAGTAATCAATGTTTGCACGTCACAGAATTAAAAATAGCTTCTTCTCTCACAAGATCAAATGCCATTAGTCATAGGTTTCTGTTCTTCCTGGAAACTGCTGGTTCTTTATTTCTTTGCATTAGGATGTTGGTCAAATCCCTGCTTCAAGCCATGCATCTTATCATCTGCCTGCAAAACAGACATTAAAAAGAGGATCTTACCTTTGTGCAGTAGGGGTGGGATAGTGAGTGCTAGAGCCATGCCAGCAGCAAGCAGAAGTACATGAAATGGGAGTGTGGCCCTTCCAATTTTATCTACCAATTGTATTTTTTCTTATAATGAGATTTAACAGGATTTGACTATAAAGACATCAATTTAAACCCCAGAAAAGGATATTTTGCAGTGTTTCTTAGCAATAAAATCCATTTATTAATCTATTTTAGTGCCAGTAAATCTCTTCTGAGAGCAGCCTGGGCTGTTGTTTGCATACCAGCGGTATGAATCCTAGACCAGCTAAATGTCCTGGGGGATGAGGGATGGTAATTAAAGCTCAAATTTGTCTTCATGGAGCAAGCAGTGGTGGTAGTGGTTTAAGGTTTTAGTGGCACAGACTGTACATGCTAAGGAAGAAAACCGAAACAGAAAACATGGCCATTCCACTTTACAGTGTGCCAGCCTGATTGTCCTATCTCAGAATGCTAAAGGAGACACACAGAACGGAGATGAAAGACATGAAACAGTTTCCAAACAAGAAGTGGTTGTCCAAATATGCTGTGACAGCCTTCCCACTACCAGGGCCATTGCAGATCACTGAGCTGATGGAGCCTAGCACATGCAAATAACTCAAAAACCCAATCAGGCAAGCACCTAGAGCTGCTTTAGGAGGAATTGGGATTGGATGACCGAGGATGGAGGGAAGAGCAGGGCCAAAGTCACTTCAGAGCAATCTAAAGACTGGTGTGTGGAGAAGACACAGCTGGCAGGGATGCAGTAATGGTCTTATATTAAATTGTGCCTCACAGAAAGGACATGAGTAGGACTGCTCATGATTTCCCATCATTTTGGTGGTGTCCCTGCCAGTAATCAAGCTTTAGGAAGACCAAATGAATTAATCTTCTGTGCAAAAGGTACTTTAAGTGTTTGACTCTGCCACCTGTTTTTAGATGATGATATTAAAAGTGGGTTCAAAGCGGGATTATTGATCTGTCTGTGACTGAGGGCACATTGTCTCAGGTGGATTGCTGGGAACAGAGTATGAGACCTAAGGAAAAGGGCACATGTAGAATACTCATTGCACCCTCTCCCTGAGCAGCTTCTCCAAAACACTCGGGTGCTGAGGGGATCTTCATTGACTTGAGTCTTTGTCACTGCCTGCTGCCACCACTCACCTTCAGGACTGAGGCCCTTCACGCAAGCTTCTTTTTGATGCCAGCCTGCTTTTATCAGCAGCTGAGCCCAGCAGCCTGGGCTGTGATCCAAGGCAGCAGGTGGGCAGCTGTGGAGTTTGCCAGCGCTGCTGTGAAGGCAGAGTGCTGGTGGCAAAGTCAGTGAACCTTCTTCACCAGCAGCTTGCTTAACAGCCCAGCGTGTCAGGGGAAGGGGAAGCTACATGAGGACTGCAGACACACTGCTAGTGTTAATGACACTTTACAGCCTGGCTCCTTGCAGAACCATTTCATCTCACATGAAGAGATTTGATTTTTTTTTATTTTTTTTTTGCTGTTGCTGTTACAGACAGCCTGGTAATGCAGAACAAGGTCTGCTGACAATACTTTTGTCTTTTCAAAGACTTCCTCAGTGAAGATACTCCAGTGGGGACGAGTTTCCTCCGTGTGACAGCTCATGACAGTGACCAAGGTGTGAATGCTGCTGTCACATATTCAATGTTAGAGCACCAGCTGGAGTACTTCCAGATCCACCCCAGCACAGGCTGGGTGTACGTGAACCGCCTGCTACCCCAGGTAATGTGACTCTGCTTGGAACGCAGCAACCTCCAACCCCGCCAGTGCATTGCAGTCTCTTGGTTTGTATGGAAGGGTTTGCAAATATCCTCTGCCTTCTGCCTGTCACAGACAACGCACATCAGTCGCTATATTGTAGCTACAGATGGAGGGAACAGAAGCAGCACTGTGGAGCTGACAGTCACTGTCACCAGCGCTCTCAGCCAGCCACCCCAGTGGGAGCAGAGCAGATACTGGGTAACCATCCCTGAAAACACCATTCGTGACACCAGGATCGTGGTATGTTAAAACCACAGTTACTTCCCTCCCTCTTCTTTGTGTTTCAGTAGCTGCATTTCAGCTTCTCCCTCTGCTGTGCCCTCTCTCCGTGTTCACAGTGCATGGATGCCACTCTGCAGCCTGTGTTGTGTCCCCCTATGAGTCCCCGCAGCTGTGCCCCCGGCAGTGCCTGTCAGCAGTACCTGTCACAAAACAGACCAATCTTAGCTGGCAGCAGTTTTCCCAGTGATTTCTTACACCAATAGCTTGTGCAGGCAGAGGCTGTGAGTGAGGAGCAAGACCCACACCTTGCCTGCATGGGACATCTTTGAGCATTTCCATCAAGGGCCAGCTACTCACTCCTTCATATTGCCTGCCTGCATCTTTCCTGCAGCTTTTCTCAGCTTAGCACTACAGCATGGAACAGTTGTAGTTTGCTTTGGGCTGTTCTAGCCCAATCCAATTCCTTTTTTAACTTGTACAGACTTACTGTTTGAGGATACTCTCTTCCATGAATTTCCAGATAGTTCCTGCCTTCTCCATCCTGCATGTAATATCCAAGAACTTGCAAACGATTTGGGTTTTGTCTGTATCCTGCCTGGTAAAATGTACAATGTAGTGGATAAATGGTTTCATTTTGGATTGCTTTTGTTTTGGAAGAAGGAGAGAGGAGGATTTCCTTTAGCCAGTGATGCAATTCTTGCTTGGCACGTTGACAGGCAGGTAAATTTACCATCAAATTAAAGACCTGCATCAAACCTAAATGTTGTGAAACGAAACTTACCTTTGTAAATAGTTTCTCTTTTGTCTGTTATTTGTGTCATACAGGCAGGTATGTTCTTGGAGAGCATACGTGCAGGTATGTGTACGCCATCAAACTGAATATACAACTCTTGCAACACCGTGCTTCATGACCATATGTGGTGGCTCTTTTCTTCTTCAGACCATCAAAGCCACATCCCCTCTTGATGATCCCAGGGTTACGTATAATCTGGAGGAGGGTCAAGTTCCAGAAACTAACATGCCAGTTCGTTTCTATCTGAAGCCAAACAGAGTTGATGGATCTGCTTCTCTTCTAGTCGCTGAACCACTTGACTTTGAGACAACTAAGTTTTTCACCCTGACAGTCCGGGCACAAAACGTAGCCATGACTCCTTTAGCTTCCTTTACCACTGTTTGTGTGAATGTAACAGGTAAGCTTTGCTACTGTTAGAACAACTCGTCCAGAACAACACTCTTGTTATTTTCAGTATAGCTTCATTAATTAAGGTGACGTCTGTGCAATGCCAAGCTGGCTAGGAATGTTCTGTGGGCTTCTATACTCCACAATGCAGGCATTAAAAAGAGAGTGAGACAATTTCTAAGTACAAGTGTGGAAACCTTAGAATGCAAAAATAGACTATCTGAATGGTTTTGCAATACCAGTGCCTGCTTTTATAAATGTAATTCATAACAACCACAGGTATCAGTTTAGGTAGGGGATTGACCTGTTAGAAGGCAGCAAAGGGGGAAAGCATCTGGAGGTCCCAGTTGATGAGAGGGTAACCATGAGCCAGCAATGTGCTCTTGAAGCCAGGAGGGACAATGACATTCTGGGGTGTATTAAAAGGGCTACGGTCAGTAGGTAGGGAGAGGTTCTCCTGCCCCTCTGCTCTACCCTGGTGAGACCACATTTGGAGCACTGTGTCTAGTTCTGGGACCCCAGTTCAAGAGGGACATGGAACTGCTTGAGAGAGTCCAGCACAGAGCCACAAAGATGATGAAGGGAGTGAAGCATCTTCCTTACAAAGAGAGTTGAGGGACCTGGGGCTCTTTAGCTTGGAAAGGAGGAGACTGAGAGGTGACCTCATCAATGTTTATAAAGATGTAAAGGTGAGTGCCAGGAGGCTGGAGCCAAGGTCTGCTCAGTGATGCCCTATGACAGGACAAGGGGAAAGGGGTGGAAGTTGAGGCATAGGAAGTTTCATTTAAACATGAGGAGGAATTTGCTCACTGTGAGGGTGGTGGAACACTGGAACAGACTGCCCAGGGGAGTTGTGGAGTCTCTCTCTCTGGAGATATTAAAAACTTATCTGGGTGTGTTCCTGTGTGATCTGGTCTAGGTGATCCTGCTCTGGCAAGTGGGCTGGACTGGATGAGCTTTCGAGGTCCCTTCCAGCCCCCTGACATTCTATGATCCTGTGTGTCATTGGAAAGGTCTTCTTTTGATGGGAGGAGAGATCTAGTGTATGTCCCCAAGCTATCCAAAGCAGACAAGCAGTGATGGAAATATTCTGTGCTGTAGAAGGAGAAACAGCTTGGATAGGCTGGGTTTGAGTCTGATATTTGTTTAGGGGGAGTTTTTGTATTCAGAATTTTCTGTTGAACACTAAGATTAAAATTCTAGAAAAGGTAATGCAAGATTGCCCACTGACAGCTGCAACTTTCAGCCCTCTTTAGAGTAGGATCTTTTTCTAGTGCTCCACATAAAACTCAAAATCTGATTTTTGCCCCTGCTTTCTGAAGCATTGCTTTTGATATGTTGACATATAGATGAAAATACGAATCAGTGAAATCTCCAGAAAAAACCTCTGCCTCACTCACTGTCCAGGAAATGAGAGATTAAGTGGTGATTTGAATGGGAATCCAACTTCCCTGCTTCACTTTGTCACGGCATTGTTTTTTCTTCTACAGTGCACCATTGCAGGAGCCCCTTCAGGTTTGTAGAGCAAGACTCTTTCAAGTCAGAGTCTGAGCCTCATTGTAGGTTACAGACCCTGCCCCAAAAGATTCTTCTTATAGTGCAATTATTGGTGTCAGAATTTGGCAGAAACTTCATTTTGCTCACAAGTGAAAATCCTTTTTAAATAACTTAGTATTTCATGTGAAAAAAGCTTTATGCACACCCATATGTTTCAGTGGAAGGAAAAAAAGAACTGAAGATCTTAAAGAGAGAAAGTTTCAGGTGCAGAATTGTCCTTTATTTATGCACAAGCACACATAAAAGGAAACTTTCTGTAGCTTCTTATTTTCCTTATCTTGCTCAGTCAATTTGCTGAAGCTTTTCTCTAACAACACACCTATAAAATATGGGGGGGGGCGGAAAGCCTGTCAGAAAAGATGAGAGAAAAAGAAAATTTTAATTTACAGGAGCCCACAGCAACAATTTTTAAAAGAAAAGTAAGCTAAGACACTGGTCCTGCAAACAATTTTGTGTCAGAATAGTAAAACTGGATGTGTGCTTAAGGGTTTGCAGAAGGAGGTAGTAAGAATTTTCTGTGTTCTTCATCATGAAGACAGTGGGAAGAAAGAAATTGTCATCAGAGCTCCTCTGTTTTGGCACTGTGCCAGGCCACAGGAAAATTACTTTCTTAAAATGTGTCTGTTACACTGTGAAAAATGGGAGAAAAAAAAATCATAGGAAAATATGCTGCATGTCCGAGTTTAGTCATCTTACAGACAAAGAGGAGGCTGGGCTGGTTTGTCATGGGCTGAGCAGGAGGATGTGATTCCAGAACAGTTGGAACGGAACCAAGTCTGTGCTGCCATAGTTCTCCTGCCTGCCGCTTGTGCTCACCTGGTCCTACCCTGCAGTTTTAGCAGTTAGCCCTTCAAAACATTGATCCTGCTATTCATGGAATTCCTATTAAAGGATCACCAGTATCACTGATGGATGCACTCAAAGAGTGGTTGTCCATGGCTCCATGTCCAAGTGGAGGTGGTGACAAGTGGAGTCCATCAAGGATCAATGCTGGGACCTGTCATGTTCAACATCTTTATCAGTGCCATGGGCAGTGGCATTGAGGCAGCCTCAGCAAGTCTGCCAACGCCAACAAGCTGCGTGCTGCAGTTGAGACGCTGGAGGGAAGGATCTATTCAGAGGGACCTGGACAGGCTGCAGAGCTGGGCCCAAGCCAACCTCAGGAAGTTCAACAAGGCCAAGTGCAAGGTCCTGCACCTGAGTCGAAGCTGGGTTTGAGTGGCTTGAGAGCAGCCCTGGGGAGAGGGACGTTGGTGAATGAGAAGCTCAGCAGGAGCCTGCAGTGTGCACTTGTAGCCCAACCAGAGTCTGGGCTGCAGCAAAAGAAGTGCGGCCAGCAGATTGAGGGAGGCAAATCTGCCACTCTACTCCACTCTGCTGTGACCCCACCTGGAGCACTGTGTCCACTCCTGGAGTCCCTGTTACAGGAAAGATCTGGAGATGCTGGAACATGCAGAGAAGGGCCATGAGGATGATCAAAGGGCTGGAGCTACTCTTCCGTGAGGACAGACTGAGAGAGTTAGGGTTGTTTAGTCTGGAGAAGGCTCCCAGGAGACATTAATGTGGCTTCTAGTATCTGAAGTGGGCTACAAGAAAGCTGAGGAGGGACTTTTTAGCATGTTGGGTAGGGATAGGACTGGGGCAAAACTTGAAGTGGGGAGATCCATTTTGGATGTTAGGAAGTTCTTCCTCATGAAACTGGTGAGACACTGGAACAAGTTGCCTAGGGAGGTGGTAGAAGCCTCATTCCTGGAAGTCTTTAAGGCCAGGCTGGATGTGGCTCTGAGCAACCTGACCTAGTGTGAGGTGTCCCTGCCTATGACAGGGGGGTTGGAACTGGATGATCCTTGAGGTCTCTTCCAACCCTGACAGTTCTGTCAGTTGAGATTAGGTCACTCTCTCACAGAAACTTCTTCAGGTCTGTAAAAATGCCTCCTGATAGCTGCCATGGAAATGGTAAAATCCAAAGTAGGATTGCTTCTTGCAATGAGCAATGTTACTTCTTTCTCCAAGCACAGTTAGAACTGTGGTACAAAATGCAGAAAAAAAAAATCTTCAAACTGTTTCTTACCATGGTGCCCATCACCTCCTTTTACAGATGTCAATGATAATGTTCCATTCTTCATGTCTTCTAACTACGAGGTGTCTGTGCCTGAGGAAGCTGCTGTTGGCACATCTGTGATTCAGGTGTTAGCTACAGACTTGGATTCTGGCCTGCATGGAGAGGTTTGACTTTTAATCCAATTTTTTTCCTCCCAGTGGGCAAATTTTAGTATTGTAATTATGCTCTTAACTATTTCCTTTTCAGGTTCGCTACTTGATATTGAAAGATGCTAGTGAGGATTACCAATTCTTCACCATTGAGCCTGAGACTGGAGTTATTTCCACCCATGCATCTTTTGACAGAGAGAAAAGAGCCTCTTATTTGATTGAAGTTCAGTCCCAGGACTCTTCAGAATCTGCAAGACCTGGTGTTCGTGGCCAGCCCAACACAGGTAAAACTAGTAAGAAATTACGCATTGGCTAAAAGATCATACAATGACTTAGGCTGGAAGAGACTTTAGAGGTCATCTAATCCAACCCCCCTGCCATGGGCAGAGACCCTTCTCTACTAGACCAGGTTATTCAAGGCCCCATCCAACCTGGCCTTGAACATCTCTAGGGAGGGGACATCCACAACCCCTCTCCAGAGTCTTACCACCCTTATAGTGAAGAATTTTTTCCTCCTAAGATCCATTTTATACCTATTATCCTTCAATTTAAATCCATTTCCCCTTGGCCTGTCGGTGGAGGACACTCTTGTAAATAAATCCCCCTCTAGCCTTTCTGTAGGATTCTTTCAGGTATTGGAAGATGGCTCTAAGGTCCCACCAGATTCTTCTCCAAGTTGAAAAACCCCAGCTCCCTCAGCCTGTCCTCATAGCAGAGGTGTTACAGCCCTTGGGTCATCTTTTTGGCCCTCCTCTGGAGTTGTTCTGACAAGATATGAGAGGCTGGGTTCCTTAACTCTTCTAGACTTGAAGGGTGTGTGAGCTGTCTGGAGTACCCCAAGGTATTTCACCTCTGTCATGTCCAGTCTGCATGTTCCTCTTGCATCTCCTTAGACACAGCCTACGTAAGGATCTTTGTCAGTGATGTGAACGACAACGCTCCAGCATTTCCTCAGGCAGTGTATGAAGTCAGCATAGATGAGGACAGGGATGTTGGAAGTGCTGTTGTGACTGCAGCAGCAGACGATGAAGATGAGGGTGAGTGAACCCTGCATGTCTTTTGAAGTTCTCTTAGTATTGCTGTGTGCTGTGTGCAGCACCACTTATTTCATAGGTAAACAAATCTCTGCATTCAGGAGGTACAGCCTGAGGCAGTTGTAAAAGTGCGAGAGACATTATGGATACACGGGATCGTGTTATTATGTCAGGTGCTCATGTCTGCAGTGCAAATGTTAAGCTAGCTGGCAGTTTCTCTGGGGTAGAATGAAATCACTTGGAGTCACAACCCTGTTGTAACTTCACAAGAGGTACCAGAAAAGCTCCGCTCACTCTTGAGCGCATACTTGCTTTGCACTGACTCCTGTGCATTCCAGACATTCCAGGGCATTGGTTCTAGTCCATAGCAAGAAATCCAGACCTGTGTGCTTTTTGGTGGGTCAGTGGGCAGAGTAAGCCTGTGAAAGAATCTGACAAACAGAGGAAAATGCAGAACAATGTGGCCATAAACAAAGGCAGAAAAAAAAAAAAAAAGAAAAGTAAAGCCAGACTTTCTTTTTGGCTTGCATTTCATCAGTTCTGCCCTTACAGAGTGGTGAGAGCAGATGGGTTCAGCAATATAGCAGCATGCATCACCAGTCAGCTCCTCACTGCTTCTACTGTGGCTTCTGCTCCTTTCATGAGTTGGTCCACACTGGAGCAAAACAGACCCATTAAAAAAAATAAAATAAAAAAAGGAGGCAAGCTGGTGTGCTGGTGACAGACCCTGAATGAGCACCAGAGGAATGTGTTGCTGGGAGCAGGTGGGAGCTGACCATTCCTTTGGTGGTGTGCTCTAATGCCTCTGCTTCCTAGTGTCCATGATGCAGAAGAGGCCATTTAAAATCAGCTACTGCACTTGAGAGAATCTGCCAAAAGTGACTAGCAGGTGATGCTCAAACCCATGCTGCCAAAGCTCTTCCAAGCACTGATGCTGAGCACATCAATTTCTTGCCATACATGCTGCTCCACTCTTCTCATCCACAGCTGACTCACAACTTACAGTGCTGAGTGTTCTTTCTACTTCTAGCAGTTCACCTATTTAATTTGGGAAATTACTTTCATAGAATGGTTTGGGTTGGAAGAGACCCTGAAGATCATCTAGTTCTAACGCCCCTGCCATGGGCAGGGACACCTTCCACTAGAACAGGTTGCTCAAGGCCTCATCCAACCTGACTATGAACACCTCCAGGGAGGAGGCATCCACAACCTCTTTGGGCAGCCTGTTCCAGTGTCTCACCACCCTCTGAAGAATTTCTTCCTGATCTCCAGTCTAAATCTGCCCTCCTGAAGCTTCAATCCATTCCCTTTTGTCTTGTCACTACAAGCCCTTGTTAAAAGTCCCCAGCTTTCCTGTAGTCCCTTTCAGCTACTGGAAGACCATAAGGTCTCCCTGAGATAATCAAACAAGCTTTGATGTAAATATTAAGTAGAGCACTTAAGAAGACTTGCTGAACATAGTCTTACACTCAAATTACTTGCTTGTTAAGGCTAGAAAGTTATTTTGCCCATGATTCTTTCTAAATTCTCCTATGTAAATAATGGATGTGAACACTCAGGTTGTGTTCTAGCTGTACAACAGATCTTTTTCTCTACCCATCAAAGCATTTGATTGAAGTAAATGCTGGAATCCAGTAGGGATAAAGGGACCTTTCTATGCATCCTTCAGCTTTTCCAGGAAGAGCGCTTTGTGGAGTTGAGACTTGAGTACTGTAATACTATCAGGTGGTGGTTTATTAAATGCCACAAGTTCAGCTTCTCCTTTCTTGTAGCAGAAAGGGACTTTGACAGCTGAAGCAAGGCCTGGTTTTGCTCCTTCCATAAGGGAGGGGATTTAGGTGAATTGAGGAGAATGGCCTCCATCTCAGGATTCTGAGGAGGGACAACACCACCATGTCATAGAACAACCTCAGCTCTTCACTCTCAGAGCTTCGTAGATGACACTGTTTGGACATGGAGGTAGAAAGGGGATTCTCTGTCTTGGAATGTAGTGCCATTTACTTTTATTTACTTTACAAATAAATAATCCTGAACCATCAAACTTTTAAAAAATATTATTATTATTGTCCCTAAATGGTTTGCAGCAAAATAACAGCTGCTGTTGTACAGGTGGAAACTTCTTACCTGAGTTTGCTTTAAATAATATTTCCTCCGTATTCTCTGTGTTTATTGAGTGAGTCTTCTGAGATTAATTCTTGCTCAAAATAGAGGATTTCTGCTATATTTTAGCACCATCCAGTGGCTAAAAAAGAAAAAGCAAAAAAAAAAAGCTACATAATATTGGCATTTGAAATAGGAGGCTTAGGAAAATAGTGAGCAAAAATAGCTTCTATTTCTTTTGATGGTAAATTATCCTTTTTTAAAAATTATTGGCAAATAGTTGTCATTTGGCAATGAATTAGAGGCATGCAGTTCTTCCTTACTGACAAACAGGTGACTGCAAATTACATCCATAAACAGAAATGCAGACCTAACCCCCGATCTAGGCTACACAATTCCTTCAGATTACATACAGGGATCACTCTGGTGGTGGCTGTGCTGGTTTGAGGCTAATTGGAATACTCTAATGAGAGAAATTAAATCACTGGTCGTAAAAAGAAAATAATGATCAAGTCTTTATCATTCATTGGTTTGCTAAAGGGTATAATAAGCCAAAGTATAAACACAGTGTGTCCCTCTTTTGTCGTCTTCGCTCCTGAGCATGGGATCTCTTCCCCCTAACCTCTTTCACTATCCCTGGCTGGCATTTCCAGATAACAAAGTAATCTTTGCAGGTTATTTTGTTTTCTGCCTGGGAAAGAGAGGGGGAGAGAGAGAAGGGTAGCTTTGAGTCCCTTCTGGGCAGTTTCTTTGTCCAGGATGAAATTTGTATTTCTGTATTATCTCTAATTTGTATCAATTGCAAATACTTGAAAATATTGTGTATGTATGCTTGAAATTTTAGTTTTGATGTAAATGTAGCTTCATCTTGCTTCCAAGCTGTCTGAGCTGGTCTGGTGAATTTCACTTTGGGGGAGGTGGGAGGAGGGGAGTTCCTCAACCAACCACAATGGCCGTGGATATGTTTTATCTCCACCACACACTGTTTCTCCTGGGTACATGTCCTTTCTGTGCAGCTGAACTGAGCATGCAGAGAGTGGGCAAGCAGTGCTCATCTGCTTTCTCTTGTAGGTGCAAATGCCAGACTTAGGTATCAGATCACCTCAGGAAATGCAAAAGGCATTTTTGATGTGGAACCTGAGATTGGAACCATCTTCATTGCTCAGCCTCTGGATTATGAACAAGAACAACGTTATGAGCTCCGGCTGGTGGCTTCTGATGGCAAATGGGAGAACCACACTCTTATCATCATCAATGTTGTCAATAAGAATGATGAGGCACCAGTCTTCACCCAGAATGAATACCGGGCCAGTGTCTTGGAGGAGCTCACAGATCTGCCTGTGCTTGTCCTAAAGGTAAAGCAGTTTGCATAAAGCAGGACAAAACCTGACTTTTTGTTCAGCTCAATGCCGTTCATTCACACAAATCCAGAAAGACAGTTTCTTTCGGTTGGGTGAGTGTTAGAGGCTGTGAAGAAGAGAATAAGTACAAAGCCTGGTTGAATTTGCAAGGTGGGCTTGCCCCTCTGACCAGCAAAAAATAACAGCTGGGTGTGTTTATTACAAACAAAATGATTCTGTGATTCTAGATGTTGAAAAATATGATGTCTTTCCTTTACAAAGCAGAGCTGACATATCTTCAGTAACTGTATAAGCATATCATAGTTGGCACATATAGTTTGAGCATTTAAGTCACAGATTCTTTGGCTAAACTTATACTATCAAATAAGCATTACCCGTGATTGACTCTGGAACTGGGTTGTCTTCATTGTTTTGTTGTTAGAGCAGTCCTTGGCATGAGCCCAGCTACTAGTCTCCCAAACAATGAATGCAGATTAGGACCTGGGAGTTCTTGTTGGGCTGTGCTGATGATAAGCTTGTATTTATGATCACCCCAATTTCAGTCTTTTCTTCACTCAGTCCCTTTTGCTTTTGTATTGCAGCTCCAAAGAGCCTCACAAGAAACACTTGCTCAGCAGATCTGTTGTTACTTCCACTTCATTCTTCCTGCAGTTATTTCCTCTTTCCAAAAGATAGTGGGAAGTAGAATATGTTAGTCTGTCTAAACCTGATCTTTTCATTTCTGAGCTAAACCTGATCTTTGTTTGACCTGAATGACTCAAACCAGCAGAGGTTTGCTATTGAAATGCATGCTGGCTACTTAGCCTGCACAGTGCCAAGTGCTATCAATAAAAGAGCAGTGGCTTCCTCTTTTCTTCTACTTACCTGCCATGGCTTGTTTCAGGTTTCTGCAACAGACCCTGACCAAGCAGCTGATCAAAATGCCATTAACTATTCCCTGCATGGCCAGGGGGCCAGCAGTGAGTTCAGCATCGATGAGAACACAGGCGAGATCAGTGCCAACAAAAGGCTGGACCGTGAGAAGCGCTCAACGTGGCGCTTCCTCGTCCTTGCGACAGATGAGAGCGGGGAGGGCCTGACTGGCTTTGCAGACGTGATCATAGAGGTGGGGGATGTAAATGACAACACACCCCTGTTCCTCTGTGTGTTGGATGGATGCTTCATGGGTCACATCCCTGAGGATTCTCCAGCAGACACTCCCGTGATGGACATGACAGCAGTGGATCTGGATGACCCAAAGGCTGGCCGGAATGCTGTGCTAACTTACAGCATCATTCAGAATGTCCAAAATGAAATTAACCTGAACTTGTTCTCAATTGATTCGGTCAGTGGCACCATCTGTACGGTGCTTGGGGCCCTGGATCGGGAGAAGGAAGACAAGTACCTAGTAGTGGTTGAGGCCAGAGATGGAGGGGGTCTCACTGGGACAGGCACTGCCACTATTTTGGTAACCGATGTAAACGATCATGCTCCAGTCTTCCTGCAAAGGATCTACACTGCATTTGTCTCTGAGGATGCAAGTATTAATACTGAGGTGGCAGTGGTATCTGCTGTGGACAGAGATGAGGGCGAAAATGCCATGGTGACTTTCAGCATCCTTGATGGGGACAATGACCACAAATTCTCCATAGAGACAGACGAAGTCAATAACTGTGGATTTATTAGACTAAGAAAGCAGGTTGACTTTGAGAAGCCTCATGAAAGGGTGTTCAATTTGACTGTGAAAGCAGAGGACATGGACTTCTTCAGCATCGCTCACTGTGTGATCTATGTGGAGGACTCCAATGACCATGCTCCCATCTTCTACCCCCAGTACTATGAAGTGGCTGCACTGGGGGAAGATGCCCCTGCTGGCACCAAAGTCGTTCAGGTGTCTGCAGTTGACTTGGATTCTGGTCTGAATGGAAGATTTTCTTTCCACCTGCTGAACAAGTCTGACCCAGGTGGCCAGTTCTCTGTGGCTAGTGATGGATGGGTGATGGTAGCAGAACTGCTGGATTATGAAGTGGTGACACAGTACCAACTCATTGTCGTTGCCACTGATATGGGGCAGCCCTCTCTGACTGGCAGTGCCACCGTTTTAGTGACTCTGCAGGATGTAAATGACAATGGACCAGAGTTTGAGGCTCATTATAACCCAGTGGTGTGGGAAAACACAGCTTCTCCCCAGGCTGTCCAAATGAATGAGACCTCTATGTTGCTGTACGCCAAGGACCGAGACACTGCTGCTAATGGAGCACCTTTCTCCTTTCGCCTCCTCAGTCACTTTGACAGTCTGACTAACTTCCACTTGCAGGATTTCCACAATGGGAGTGCCTTGCTCACTGCCCTGCGTACCTTTGACAGGGAAGTGCACAAAGTGTTCTACCTGCCCATCCTGATCACAGACAGTGGGATCCCACCAATGAGCTCCACCAACACACTGACGGTGAATATCGGTGACCAGAACGACCACCCGCACTCTGCTGGCTACATGGAGTGTCTCATTTACAGTTATGATGGTAAATGACTCCCTGATGCTTGCTTCTGTGTGTGACAGTAAGGTCAAAGGAGCAGCTATGCGGTTCATGGGATTCTGTCCTGTTCTACCCAAGCTACAATCTTGGCTACTGAGTTCAAAGAATCACAGAAAATATCTGGTTTGGAAGTGACCTCCAACCTTCCACCCAGGACTGAAGGGTCAACACTAAACCGTGTCTCTAAGCATCAGGTCCACAGGCTGCTTAAGCATCTCCAGAGATGGTGACTCCAGCACTGCCCTGTGTGTGGTGCTTAAGCCCCACCAGAGTGGAGGAGGCGTGTAGGGCGCAGTGCTCTGGACCCCTTGGTTTGTGTAAAGAACTGAGCAAGCCTTGAAGGAAAAGCAGAGCTGGCTGCTATTCTATGCATCTTTCTATCAAACTTGATACTGCTCTTTTGTTCTCAGGTGCAGTTTCCCAGCAGCATTAACATTTCAGAGGGAAAAGCCTCTTCTCTCAGAGGTGGTTTTTCTTTCCTCCTGCCCATTTTCACTGCAGTCACCTGTTGAAGTCTAGTTGAGAGGTGTCCCTGCCCATGGCTGAGGGGTTGGATTAGATGATCTCTAAGGTCCCTTCCAACCTGAGCCATTTTGTGACTAACTCTATGTAGCCATCCATCAAACACCAGATGAGCAGGACACCATCTGCAAAATGGTGCACATCTTCCTTCTATCATGGCTGTTTGTGTAGAGATTCTAGACTTAAGACAAATCAGTAAAAGTTGAGTGGCCAACCTGTTTGTGTACATGTGTAACTGTGCCACTTACATACTATGTTGTTTTAGGTATTCTCCCCACAACTGTACTGGGCCAGGTCAGTGCCCCTGATGATGATGACTGGGACCACAAAATTTACCAATTTGAAGGGAAAACATCAAGGTATTTGGAGAGAAAGTTGGGAGCTGAGCGAAATGTATCCATCTTGCCCACACACAAAACCATTAAAAAATATTTAGGCTGGGTTGGTTTTNGGTTTTGGTTAGTTGTATTGGGGTGGGATTTTGTTTATGGGGGGGGAGGGGAAAAAATTGTGTGAAAGCATTTTGTTGGTTAGACCTTGTATGTAGTTTCCCAAAAGCCCTTCTGAGTGTGAGGCTACAGTAAGTAATGCTGCATGTCAAACCAGTGTGCTTCTCATGGCCTAATGTGCCAAGCACCATTCTAAACTCCTGTTCACATTCTTAATCAGGATCAGTGTACTACAGAAAAAATATCCACTAACTTCCACCCTCCTGGACAGATGGTGTTTCTGTGTCAGCACTGGCTTTAAGAACTTACTTGTACACCAAAGTGCCTGGGTTGTGACTGGAGTTGAGGTGTACCTGTGCCATTTGGAGGTTTTGACAGAGGGGTCACTGTCAATGACCACATCTGAACAAGGAGTTTGCAAAGTTATAGCTATAGTAGCCAGAGTCTTCCTGCACAGTCAATATGGAATAGAAGCAGGAAGAAACCTTTCTTGATATGCTGGTGAAAAGTCATTAGGAGCCAAAAGAAGGCAAAGCGAAAAAAGGTTCTGTTCTGCTTTATCCTCTCATGAGGGAACATATCTGCTTTCATTGGTAGCTTTCCCAAAAGGAAGTGGGTCAGAAAACCATCAGTGATGATAATTACTACTTAACTTTTGAATTTCTCATAGCTTGTTCCTTGGCTTAACTCTTGTTACAGGTACTTTATCCTTAATGACAGCTCAGGTTTGCTGACTATTAAAGAAGGAACCCCACCAGGAACATACAACATAAGAGTTAGAGTTATTGATGGAGTCTGGCCAGATGTTATCTCAACTGTAAAGGTTATAGTGAAGGAAGTCAAAGTTGATGCCCTCCATAATGCTGGCTCTATACAAATAAAAGGTAAGCAGCGTGGAAAAGTGAGTTTGGACCAAAATACTGAATTCCACCTCTTTAATGTCATTGCTGTGTTACTTAAGAGTTCTAATGCTTGCAGGCATGGGATGAGAGTTAATATTTTTCTAGGCAAGGCTTTGAAAATGCATCTTTGTTTGCATGGTCTTCTAACACTGCATGTGAAGGAGCATCCGTGGAGAAGGAGGATAGCAAGAATTCCTTGTTTGATGCAGAAGACAAAGATGAAAGAATTCTAGACCAACTTTTTTACAAAACAGCAATTTATATTTCAGAAAAAAAAAACTTTTTTCAAACAAGTGCCTGCCTGAAATTCACCAAATTTTCTCACTCTCTGTGGAAAAATAAAATATTCTTAAATGAATTTCTGATTTAAAAGAATTTAGAAAAAGAAATATAATAAGAATAAAAATCCTGAGTAGAAGCCAGCATAGAAAATTTCAGAGCCTAAAAAAAGGCAAATACCCCTGAATTGGAAACGGAGTCCATTTTGTAGAAGCTTAGTGTTTATTCTGTGGTGTTCTTCTCTTTCATTGCTACAGCAGTGGCAAGCTTTGTGTTTGTCATGTTTTTAACTACTATTGCAGATATCACTCCAGAGGAATTCATAGCCCAATCCTCTGCAAAACAGAGTAAATACTACCAGATGAAGAAGCTGCTTTCAGAAATTCTATCTGTCCAACTGGAAAACATTCACATTTTCAGTGTATTGAACAGCCTGGGTCAAACCCAAGGGGTTGACATTTGGTTTGCAGTTTATGGGCCACCTTATTATAAAGCAGAAAAGCTTAATGGCAATGTAGCAGCCTCCAGAGCCTGGGTAAGTATCCATACTGCTTATGGAACCACAGCGTCTTCTCATTGTGTCTGTTCAGCTAATATCCTGCCTAGTGGGGGTCAGGCCAGTCCCAGGGGCACAAATACAGGCTGGGTGCAGAGTGGGTCAAGAGTAGCTCTGAAGAAAGAGACTTGGGGGTATCGGTTGCTGAGCAGTTCCCTATGAGCCAGCAGGCAGCTGTGTGCTGGGCTGCAGACAGAGGACAGCAGGACAAGAGAGGGGATTCTGCCCCTTGACTATATTCTGCTGAGACCTCACCTCCAATCCTGCCTCCAGTTCTGCTGTCCCCAGCAAAGGAAGGACACAGAACTGCTGGAGTGAGTCCAGAGCAGGGCCACAAAGATGATCCAAGGGCTGGAGCACCTCTGCTGTGAGGATAGGGTGAGGAAGCTGGAGTTGTTCGGCCTGGAAAAGAGAAGACTCTGGGGTGACCTTAGAGCTGCCTTCCAATAGCTGAAGGGATCCTCCAGGAAGGCTGCAGAGGGATATTTCCTAAGGGTGCCAAGAGACAGGCCAAGGGGGAATGGTTTGAAGCTGAGGGGGAGCAGGGTTAGACTGAGTCTTAGGAAGAAGTTCTTCAGTGTGAGGGTGGTGAGGCTGCTCAGGGATGTCATGGATGCATCCTTCCTGGAGGTATTCAAGGTTGGAAACGAGCATTGGCCATTTAGTGATGTTCCTGCCCCTCTTGCAAAATAAAAAAAAAAAAAGCAAAAAAAAAAGCTAAGACTAAGAGTTAAGTGACTGGCTCTGTTGGCAGTGTGCCTGTTGGTATGCAGAGGCTGAAATAAGAGCTGTGTTTACAATCAGTGCTGGATTACCAACTCACTCTGCCAGAAAAGGTACTTCTGCACTGCCTGATGCCTGTCCACCTTTCCCAGTATGCCTAAGACAGAAGCCCAAACTAAAAATACAGCTGAGGTGCTTTCTAAGTAAACCATCAGAACCAATAGCAATTATCCACTCAGCTTGTGACAAATATGGCAATAGTTTTGTCTTTTAAGTGATTACTCATTCTACAACTAACTTATACCAAGGCTTTGCCCTTAACAGATGCCAGGCTGAAATGGCTTTGTCTGGATAGGGTGAGGCAGATGGAAGGATGTGTCACAGCAAGCAGCTTTGAAAAGATGGGCTTTTCACTGCTGGCGGTTTTGAGTTTTCTTTCTGTGGAAAAGCCAGATGAACGCAACTAATTGTTCCCCACAGCTGGAAAACATCTTGGATGTAAATATCACCCAGATTGGCATCAATGAATGCCTGACTGCAAACTGCACCCACAGCAGTGGGTGCGTCAGCAAGCATGAGCAGACTCACCTGCCAACGATCACCACAGCTGGAAGCGTTTCACTGGTGTCTGTGACAGTCCTGAGTCGTGCCCTGTGTGGCTGTGCAGCTAGGGAGAGTCCTCACCTCTCCTGTTCCTCATACCAGACAAACCCTTGTCTCAATGGTGGCACCTGCATGGATACTGAGTTGGGCTACAGGTGAGTAAAGCTTTGTCTGGTGTTTGAACAAAATGCTTCTAATTCAGTCTTGCATGTAGGGTGACTGGGAGCTAGAGAAGGCATCACTGGGTGTCTTCTCACTATGGCAGATCTGAATTTTGTTACACTTCACATACAGGTTTTGCAGAGCAGCCTCTCTTTTTCAGGCAGGTTCTTAGGTTTCTCATGGTCACTGGGCAAACTTTGAGAAGTTTGCAGGTCACACCAGTTCACAGAACCACAGAATGTTAAGAGTCTGGAAGGGACCTTGAAAGATCATCCAGTCCAACCCCCCTACCAGAGCAGGATCACACAGGAATGCATCCAGGCAGGTCTTGAATATCTCCAGAGTGAGACTCCATGACCTCCCTTGGCAGCCTGTTCCAGGGTTCTGTCACCCTCACACTGAAAATGGTTTTCTTCACATTTACATGGAACTTCCATTATACCAAATCTGGCCCATAAAATGTGCCCATAAACTGCTGTTCATTTCTTTTTGGTAGCAGACATTGAAATAACATGACAATCTGATAAGTACCTTGAAAAATACTCAGTGTGAGTCTATAAAGAGCAGCTGCACCTGAAGCACAGGGAAAGCGACTACTTTGGATGGACCACATTTTGTCTCAGACCTCTGATTTGTTCCCCAAGTTCCAAGTGAGAAATGTGCAGATGTCTCAGCATACAGTTGAGTCTGCAGCTCCTGGCTATGCCTCCATCTTTTGTACTTCAGAAGTTACACAGTTCCATACTTCCATACAGTTACCTTAATGCCACCCTGCAAAATGTTCTTTTTATTTGTGCAGCTTACCTTAATGCTGTTAAATGTCTTAATCACATCATCTATGTCACTTTACCTCTTCCCCACATTTCCTGCCTCACTTTTTCTTCAAGGATGACATCTCATAGATAAAAGAGCATAAAGGTGAAACGCAAAGGTGGGACAACACTAGCTCAGAAGGAGCCTGGTTTCTTCCCTATGTCAAGCCTTGAGCATGTTTGCTTAAAAATGGTCATCCCAGTACAGGAAAGCAGAAAAAAATGTCCAGCCTCCTCTGAGCACTCTTGATCGGTATGACAGGAGCCCTTCATGACTTCTGCTTGAGTGGTGGAATTTTACTGGTTTTATTCTTTTTTTATAGATGCAAATGTTCTGCACATTTCCACGGACCTGACTGCCAGCAGACCAAACACAGCTTCAGAGGCCAAGGTTATGCCTGGTTCCCTCCTCTTAAGCCTTGCTTTGAGACCCACATCTCCTTAGAGTTCATCACTGAGGTTGCCGATGGCCTTCTGCTGTACCAGGGACCAGTAGCACAAGGGCAGCCTGGAGAACAGGAGGATTTCCTTGCTTTAGGTTAGCATCTTAAAGAGAATCTGTTCTTTGTGTTTGCATGAAAGTGAGATTCTACTGATAGGGTTTTTTTTAACAAAACTGTTGAAAAAGTTGCTTTTTGGAGAATAAGGAGAATGCAGCATGATTTGCTGGCATGCCCAGTTTGTGTCCTGAGTAGCTGTGGTAAAAGCTGGATTCTTACAAACTAAGGAACTCCTTCAACCTAAATCCAGCTGCACCAGCTGTTTCAGCTGAGTTTGAGTGGGAACATGGTTAGCATGTCTCGAAGAAGTCCTTCCTTTGCAGAGCTCTCTGGTGGTGTCCCATCACTGACTGTGAGCCACAGCTCTGGTGAGCTTCTCCTGCAGCTGTCACACAAAGTTCACGTTGCAGATCGCCGCTGGCACCACATTGAGATTACAAATGATGGAAAGGCAAGTGTAAATGTGGACAGGCCCATGGAAGTACTAATCCATGGACCTGGTTATTTTTCAAGTCCTTCCTTCCTTCCTTCTGTAGAGTTATTTTATCAATCAGTCTTTCATTGTCTCTGCAACAGCAGGGGTTGAAGTTTGTCAGCTCAGATGTCCCCTTCATCTTGAAGTAGTGAAGCAGAATGAGGCCTGGAGAAGTTCAATCCAGTTTGAAACTAGTACTGCTGTTTTCTTGGTTTGATGATCCTACCTATTGCTTAGACTGCAGAGCTGTGGTAATTCACAGATTGCATTGAGTTGGAAGGACCCTCAAAGGGCATCATGTCCAATCCCCCTGCACTCAGCAGGAACACCTCTAGCTAGAGCATGCTGTACAGGGCCACATCCAGTCTGATCTAGAATGACTTCAGGCATGAAACCTCAACCACATTCCTGAGCAGCCTGTTCCAGTATTTCACCACTCTCACTGTGCAGAATTTCCTCCTGATGTCCAATCTAAATCTCCCCTGCCCCAGTTGAAACCATTGCCCCTCATTCTATCACCACAAGCTCTTCTAAACAGTCCTTCCCCAAATCCAGGGGCTAAGTTCTTCCTACACCGATGAAGTGAAAAATCCTTAATTTCTCAAGGCAGGAAACCTTGCCCCATGTAGTGACTTTGGACATGCAACACAAAGGAGATAGATAAGCTTTTGTGTAAGGGGAGCATCTAGCTGATACAACACTGCTGAAGGCATCTGGTCAGGCTTCCCTTTCCTCTCCTTTCCTACATAAGACAAGCTGAGAGGCATATCACCTCAATACAATGGATGGAAGGAGGTTCCACCTCAACATGAGGGAGAACTTCTTTACTGTAAGGGTCACAGAGCACTGGAACAGGCTCCCCAGAGAGTTGTGGAGTCTCCTTCTCTGGAGAATTTCAAGGCTTGTCTGGATGTGTTCCTCTGTGACCCGAGCTAGTTTATATGGTCCTGCTCTGGCAAGGGGGCTTGGACTCGATAATCTCTCTGGGGCCCTTTAAACCCCTGATATCCTGTGGTCCTGTGATGTGGGATGGGAAGCCTGGCAGACAGTCTGCTCTGCTAGATTGCTTCTCTGAGTTCTGCTTTGGCAGAAATCTCCAAGATTTCCATCCTCTCTCTGCCCTGTCAGTGGCCTGGCATGGCCATAGTAGTTAGATCTTCCTTCTGTGTGGCTCCTTAGTTATACACCAAGTGAAATAACCTTCCAGATTAGTACCCAGAGGAAGTGTTTTGTCATTTTAATCAAGTTTCCAGCACTGTAATTGTTAGTTATTCTTCTCCCTTCTGCTAATAACAGGATCACAAGATGTTAGGGGTTGGAAGGAACCTTTACAGATCATACAAGTCCAACCCCCCTGCCAGAGCAGAACCATAGAATCTAGCACAGGTCACACAGGAACACATCCAGATAGGGCTGAAAAGTCTCCAGAGAAGGAGAATCCACAACCTCTCTGGGCAGCCTGTGCCAGTAAAGAAGTTCTTCCTCATGTTGAGATGCAACTTCCTGTGCTGTAGTTTATACCCATTGCCCCTTTTCCTATCACAGGATGCAACTGAGAAGAGTTTCTCTCCTCCCTCTTGACCCCCAGACCTCAGATATTTAGAAACATTGAGTGGATCCCCTCTAAGTCTTCTCTTCACCAGACCAAAAAGCCCCAGGTCCCTCAGCCTCTCCTCACAGGGCAATGCTGCAGTCCTTTCATCATCTTCATAGCCCTGCCTTGGACTCTCTCCGGTAGATCCCTGTCCCTCCTGAAATGGGGAGCCCAGAACTGAATGCAGTACTCAAGTTGAGGCCTCACCAGAGCAGAGCAGAGAAGGAGGTGAACCTTCCTTGATCTTCTGGCCACACTCCTCTTAATGGCCCCCAGGATCCCATTGGCCTTCTTTGGCACAATGGCACATTCCTGTGCTATGAATAGCTTGTTGCCCACCAGCACTCCTGAGTCCTTCACAGGGCTGCTAAGTGAAATGAGTAATTAAAATGTATGCATGTCTCTGGATGCTATTGTTTTAAATAATGCTTTCCTCTAGAAATTGAAGCTGATTCTTGACCACTGTGTAAATGTCTCAGTTAGAGACAATGACAGCATCAGTAAGAAGATGTCCCAGCTAGATCTGTCTGCCTGTGAAGCCTCTGGAGAGACTGTGGGACCTCAAAGGTAAAAATGAAACCCAAACAACCAGCAACAAAAACCGGAAGCAAAATTAGACGAAAGGGCTAAGGAAACGGTTGATGTATTTCTCATGCCACTAATTCATTCTTTCCCTCTCTCCCCTACAGCATGAGTAGGCTTTTCAATGGCTATCAGCCCTTGCAGCTGGGTGGAGTTAAGAAGATTTTGCCTTACCACAATCCACAAAGGCATTTCAGAGGGTTCGTTGGCTGCATACGCAATGTCGTAGTTGATAGTAAGGTAGGGCTACTGAGACCAGTCTTGGGTTTACTGCTGTTAACTGCAGACATCTTATGTGATGCTTCTTTGTCCTTTTGCAGGTCTACGATTTGGAGCACCCTGCAGAGTCCTTGAACAGCACTCCCGGCTGTGTCTTTACGGATGAAATGTGTCAGAGGGGTGGGGTGTCCCCCTGTGGCACTCATGGCAAGTGTGTTGGTAGTTGGGATTTCTTTCACTGTGACTGTTCCCCAGGATATACTGGACCAACGTGTGAAAAAGGTACTGCAAGTTCTAGGGAGACAACCCTGGTGAGGGTCTGTGGGAACCCCTTCAAACATAGTGCTCTGAATTTACCATAACTTTGCACCGAGTAGCATAAGACCAATGTGACCAATGTGTGCCAAATCCAACTGGAGATCTGTAACTAGTGGAGTTCCTCAGGGATCAGCACTGAGTCTGGTCTTGTTCAACATCTTCATCAATGACATTGATGAGGAGAGGGATAGACAGTGACAAGGACAAGTGCAGGGTCCTGCACCTGGGGAGGAAAAATAAACTGCAGCAGTACAGGTTGAGAGGTGATCTGCTGGAGAGCAGCCCTGTGGAGAGTGACCTGAGAGTGCTGGTGGGCAACAAGTTCTGCATGGGACAGCAATGTGCCCTGGTGGCCAAGAAGAATGACGATGGGATCCTGGGGTGTATTAAGAGTGCATCCAACAGATCAAGGGAGGTTCTCGTCCCCCCCTACTCTGCTCTGGTGAGGCCTCAACTTGAGTACTGCATTCAGTTTTGGGCACCCCAATTCAGGAGGGACAGGGATCTACTGGAGAGAGTCCAAGGCAGGGCTATGAAGATGATGAAAGGACTGCAGCATTGCCCTGTGAGGAGAGGCTGAGGGACCTGGGGCTTTTTGGTCTGGTGAAGAGAAGACTTAGAGGGGATCCACTCAATGTTTCTAAATATCTGAGGTCTGGGGATCAAGAGGGAGGAGAGAAACTCTTCTCAGTTGCATCCTGTGATAGGAAAAGGGGCAATGGGTATAAACTACAGCACAGGAAGTTGCATCTCAACATGAGGAAGAACTTCTTTACTGGCACAGGCTGCCCAGAGAGGTTGTGGATTCTCCTTCTCTGGAGACTTACCAGCCCTGTCTGGATGTGTTCCTGTGTGACCTGTGCTAGATTCTATGGTCCTGTTCTGGCAGGGGGGGTTGGACTTGTATGATCTGTGGAGATCCCTTCCAACTCCTATCTTCCTGTGATCCTGTGACCATGCTGTACTCTGGGAATTATTTAGATCTACAGCTATATAAAGATCCTTCTAACTCTTGATGATTAAAGATCATGTCACAGATGAAGGTCTCCTTGATGTCTGCTTTGCTCTGAAGGGGACTCAAGTGGTTGTGTGGATTGATTGGTCCTGTTGATTACCACATCTTTTGTTTCTCAGTGGTGAAAGATGGAACATTCTACATTGTGCTCTCTTCCTTTGATCATAGTTTAATGACCATGGCAGTACTTGTCACCTTGCAGTAATTATATAAGTGAAGAGGTTGCCAGCATAGTGTGTTCTATCTGGGAAACCTGGGGGCATAACCCTCAAGTTATGGTCAGGCCAAATTTTCCATCTGTAAAACAGAGATAATTGCATTTGTGTCCACAAGAATGAACTGAAGGATACACAGTGCCCTTAGACCACATCACTGGATGCATGTGAGGACATAATATCAAGCTGTACACATTACCCTGTACAAAATCAGCTTGAAATACCTATCACAGACCAAAACTATGCAAGGATGGGTAATGAGAACCTCATGGACACTGTAACAAAGTGCCAAATTTAACCACAATTCAGAAATCAGGAGTGATTTACAGGTGTTTTTACTGGAACTTTACCTGTCCTTTATCTCTGCCTTCTTCCTCGTGTACAATGGGGTTGATCATAACAGCATCATACAGTCAGCATCAGTGTCCCACAATATCTGCCAGGATTTAGATCTTACTCCCTTTTGCATTATCTTGGGATGCCGGTTCACAAGTCCAGATACTGTACTAGCTCCTACCCCTTACCACTGTGAGACAAACCAAGTGCTCCTAAAGTAATTACTCAAAATCTAAAAGTTATATCCTGGTGTCACAGGAAGAATTGAGTTGCCTCCAGCTTCTTCTAATACATTTGGCTGCAAAATGCTGGTGTTCAGCTAGTGCTTTATGAATGACTGATCCACACTCACAGCAAGGAGCAGAAGGCTGGGGGCAGGAGCCTCTGTAGTGTCCCAGGAAAACTCATCCCTGCTTATCAGCTAGATCCTTTAGCTGCAGAGCTAGTGAACAGTGGGCTAGGAATAATGCGTAACACTGAACTCAGATTAACTCCTGGTGGCTTTGTTTTCGTGTGTGTTGTGCTCAGTTCTTCCAGAATGGGCTTTTGGAAGGGACAGCTGGATCCATTATGAGCCAAGAAGCATCCTCAGCACTCACAGCACTCAGATCCAGCTGATGGTGCGCACTCGTATCTCCCACAGCACCCTTCTCAGCTTGGCCTCTGCAGATGGCAATGGATACATCCGGCTGGAGGTGAGCAGTCCAAAAGCCATCCCGATCCCACCTCAGTGCTCTTATTTTGTCATTATTTCAGTTGTAACAAGAGGGTAAGCCTGGAGAAGAGAAGATTGCAAGGGGACTCTACAGCTGCCTTCCACCAGACACCCTATGAGGGTGTCGAGAGACAGAACAAAGGGGAATGGTTTGAAGCTGAGAGAGAGCAGGGTTAGGCTGGATCTTAGGCTGGATCTTCAGCACCAATGCAGCGAGACACTGGAATAGGTTGCCTAGGGAAGTTGTGGCTGCCTCCTCTCTGGAAGTGTTCAAGGCCAGGTTGGATGAGGCCTTGGGCAACCAAGTCTAGTTGAGAGGTGTCCCTACCCATGTCAGGAAGGTTGGAGTAGATGATCTCTGGGGTTCCTTCCAACCTAAGGAATTCTGTGATTCTATGGTGACTTAGAGGTAGACATCAGTAGGGAGAAGACTGATAAAAAGGCTCATAAGAATGAGAAGTGGCCTATAAAGAAAAGAGTTGATAATTGCTGGACTTGTATTTTTTTGTGGTCATTTTCTTCTGGGAATAAAAGCTCTTAGAGAGAGGAATGCCATTTGCTCAGGTACATCTCTTGAGAAAGGACATTTTTAAATGACATTTATAAGTACATTTTTGCTATTAAAGATCATTGTCATCTTCCTTCAGGTGTTCGAGGGCTTCTTTAGTGTTAACTTCAGTTTGGGAGACAAAAATCACTCTCTGAGAATGAGGACATCACGGATAAACAACGGCCAATGGGTTCTGCTGACCATGGAGCGCTACAACAATGAATTTACCCTGCGTGTTAATAGTGGGGGAGGTGATCAAGAAGTGACCTCTGTCCTGGGTACCAACAGATGGTTTGAAATGGATTGGGCAAGCATTGTGCTAGGAAACCGCCTTCCCAACCATTCAGAGAGTGATTTCCAGGGTGAGTGATATCATGGGTTCCTGAAAGGAGAGAATTCAAGCCTAAAAGTGGCATTTTTTATCTTATTGGAAAGCCTAAAACCCAGTTAAGAATTCCCACGGAGATTACTATGCCCAACAAATGTCATCTCCTCTACTAGAGAGCTCAGAACCCATGTTCGGCTCTCTATCTGCTATTGTACTCAGTCCTATTCAAGACGTAGGTATTAAAAAATAGCACTTTAAAATTGTTCTTCCCATCAAAAAGGCTCCAAACAGAGAACCCCTGCTGGGATTTTTACTCCCTTTTTTTGCTGCAGAAGAGTTTAAGGAACACATACAACACCTCCTGGTAGGAGAAGGATTAGCAAGGCAATTCATGGTGCACTCTCCATCTCCTGGAGTGTGGTCCTGGCACTCTGAGATCGTGGCTTAGCAAGAAGATAGCTTTTTCCATTTGACTGCAGCTCATCCAGCCACACTTTTAAGATGACGTTTTAAATCTACATTAATTTAGTGGAGGTTTTCTGGTTGATAGCACAATTCTGTTAAATCATTGTATTGGTACAACCAAGCTGTCCTGAAGAAGTATTGCTCAGAGCATAAACACACATGTCCTGTAGCAGTTCACAGGATCACAGGATGTCAGGGGATGGAAGAGACCCAGAGAGGTCATCAAGTCCAAGCCCCTTGCCACAGCAGGACCATACAATCTAGCTCAGATCACAGAGGAACACATCCAGACAAGCCATTAAATGCTCCAGAGAAGGAGACTCCACAACTGTCTGGGGAGCCTGTTGCAGTGCTCTGGGACCCTTACAGTAAAGAAGTTCTCTCTCATGTTGAGGTGGAACCTCCTGTGCTGCAGCTTCCATCCATTGCTCCTTGTCCTATCCCAGGGAGCAAGTGAGCAGAGCCTGACCCCCACTCCCAACCCCCAGCCCTCAGATATTATAAGCATTTATTAAATCCTCTCTCAGTCTTCTCCAGACTAAAAAGCCCCAAGTTCCTCAGCCTCTCCTCATCAGGCAGTACTCCAGTCCCCTAATCATCCTCACAGCCCTCTGCTGGACCTTCTCCAGCAGATCTCTGTCCCTCTTATACTGGGGAGCCCAAAACTGAATGCCGTACTTGAGTTGAGGCCTCACCAGGGCAGAGTAAAGNCAACCCCCAGCCCTCAGATATTATAAGCATTTATTAAATCCTCTCTCAGTCTTCTCCAGACTAAAAAGCCCCAAGTTCCTCAGCCTCTCCTCATCAGGCAGTACTCCAGTCCCCTAATCATCCTCACAGCCCTCTGCTGGACCTTCTCCAGCAGATCTCTGTCCCTCTTATACTGGGGAGCCCAAAACTGAATGCCGTACTTGAGTTGAGGCCTCACCAGGGCAGAGTAAAGGGGGAGGACAACCTCCCTGGATCTGCTGGACACACTCTTTTTAATACACCCCAGGATCCCATCAGCCCTCTTGGCCACCAGGGCACATTGCTGTCCCATGCAGAANAGTTCCTCAGCCTCTCCTCATCAGGCAGTACTCCAGTCCCCTAATCATCCTCACAGCCCTCTGCTGGACCTTCTCCAGCAGATCTCTGTCCCTCTTATACTGGGGAGCCCAAAACTGAATGCCGTACTTGAGTTGAGGCCTCACCAGGGCAGAGTAAAAGGGGAGGACAACCTCCCTCGATCTGCTGGACACACTCTTCTTAATACACCCCAGGATCCCATCAGCCCTCTTGGCCACCAGGGCACATTGCTGTCCCATGCAGAACTTGTTACCCACCAGCACTCCCAAATCCCTCTCCACAGGGCTGCTCTCCAGCAGATCACCTCCCAACCTGTACTGCTGCAGTTTACTATTCCTCCCCAGGTGCAGGACTCTGCACTTGTCCTTGTTGAACATCATTAGGTTCCTCTCCAGCTCTCAGTCTGTCCAGGTCTCTCTGGATGGCCACATAGCCTTCAGCTGGATCAGCCAAGCCTTCCAGTTCGGTGCCATCAACAAACTTGCTGAGCAGACTCTGTCTGTCTGTCCCTTCATCAATGTCATTGATGAAGATATTGAACAGCACCAGACCCAGCACTGATCCCTGGGGGACTCCACTGGTTACAGCTCTGCAGCTGGACCTGGCACCATGGATCACCACTCTGAACTCTATCTTGTAACCAGCTCCTAATCCACTTCACTGTCTGCTCTTCCATCCCACACGTTCTGAGCTTGCTCACTAGGATGTCATGGGAGCAGTTCTTCTAAAATAAAGCAGTATAAAGATCTTTTTTTAAAAAAAAAAAAATCTTCACGTTTTCTACAGTGCTGCAAGGCTCAAGATGGGGAAGTTGCTAACTATATATTTCTCTGTACACTCCCCTGCTTTGCTGCAGGTTGTATGCGTGATGTCCAGCTGAATGGTCAACCACTTCTGGTAGAAGGCAGAAGCACAGAGTTTGGCCTGATTTTGAGGCGGCAAGGTGTCACCATGGGCTGCCACTCCAGTGCCTGCAGCAGCCAGCCCTGCTACAGCCCTTTCCTTTGTGTAGACCTGTGGAGAAAATATGAGTGCCGGTATACAAAGCTTTGCTTTTCATCCAGGGGTGGGTGGTTGGGAAGCTCTTTCTTGCCACCTAATTTCAGGCAACTTGCTTCTAACTGTGAAAATCTCTGCTGCTGCTTGTCATGGACAAATCTTTATTTACATCCCATCTCCCATCCTGGACCAAACTTGTCTTTTCCTGAAAGTCTGGTACAGAACCTATTTACTACACTAGGTTTTTTTTCCATGGTGAGAAGATCACAGGCTAGTGAGGAAGTGAAATGTCTTTTGATAAGAGGTGGATTGCAAAGTTTTGGTGTGTCCTTCTCTGTGTGAAAAGATTTTTTTTTTCTATACTGCATGTTTATGTTGTGTTTATATATTTGTAACATACATCTTTTGTCTACTGTGTGTATTTACATATATTCTCTGTAAAGAAGGTGAAAAGAATCAATGAGGTTTTCAAAACTGGACTGTCATGAAACTGAATTCTAAAATAGGCTGTCCAGGCTCAGAACCAAAGCCTGCCAGCTGGTGTCCTACACAGTTTGTTCCTTGGAAGAGATCCACTCTTTAAATAAAAATTTCAAAATATTGAACATTGAAATATGCAAATCAAAATACAGGCATTCCTGTTAAACCACCCCTCAACCCCTCAAAACATACAAGCAGGACTGAGAGAAGGAGCCACTTGAATTCCTTCAGCTCAGCCAAAACATGGCACTTCTGTGTGCTTACCTATCAGATGAAATCACTTGGTCTCTGCAGTCCTTAAAGCCAAGGTGGGTCATTCTTGGACAGGCTGCAGAAACGGCCCCAGGCCAACCTCAAAGTTCAACAAAGCCAAGAGGAAGGTCCTACATCTGGGCAGTTCCAAGCACAAATCCATGCTGGATGAGCAGTGGCTTAAGAGCAGTCTGGAGAAGAAGAACTTGGCAGTATTGGTTGATGTAAAACTCCCCATGAGCCAGCACTGGTACCTGGTAGCCCAGAGCCAGCTGTGTGCTGGCTGCATCCAGAGCAGGGAGAGCAGCAGCACAGGGAGGGGATTCTGCCCATCTGCTCTGCTCAGACCTCACCTGCAGCACTGCCTCCAGTTCTGGTGCCCCCAGTACAAGAGGGACATGGAGCTGCTGGAGCAGGTCCAGAAAAAAACCACCAAGATGATTAGAGGGCTGGAGAACCTCCCCTATGGAGACAGGCTGAAAGAGTTGGGGCTGTTCAGCCTGGAGAGGAGAAGGCTCCAGGGATACCTTAGAGCAGCCTTCCAGTACCTGAAGGAGGCTACAAGATGCTCTGCTTGACTAAAAGATGTCTTCTTTTTTTTATTCAGGTGTCCAGCTGGGAAAGTAGAAGTGACCGACAACCTCACAGGGCTTAGACACTGTACCTCATCACCTTGTGGGCACTGGACCTGTAGAAATGGGGGTACCTGTGTGGCTCAATCCCAAGACAAGACAATCTGCCAGTGTCCTGAAGGTTACAGAGGCAGATGGTGTGAAATAAGCCAGGTGAAGGCTGCAAGACCTGTTGGACTCAGCTCTGGCTCTATTCTGGCAATTAGCATGTGCCTCCTTGTCTTCCTAGGTAGGAAAACCAGTACCTTTTGTCTTTCTTTCATACTTTGCTGCATTGAATCAAGTCTGCTTTACCCTTGGATGTTGCGATCAGTGTTTCACTTTTTCTGGAGATCACCAGCTGGGAGTTCACTTGAGGATGCTCAAGGGACAGACATCAGCACATAGTTACAGTTTACTTGATTTGAGGCCACTTATAGCAGTTTTAGGACTTCTGTCTTTTAGAATCACTTTTCTTAATACTTCTTAAGTAAGAGCTTTCCATCTCTGTGTGCAAACCTTTGTGCAGCCACGCCCATCTGAAAATCCCACCTGCCCTGAGCCCTCACATTTGTAATAGTAAGACCTTTACCATGAGTGCAGTGGAACACTGGAAAGGGCTGCCCAGGGAGGTGGTTGAGGCCCCACCCCTAGAGATATTCAAAATGAGGCTCGACAGGGCTCCTGGCAACCTGATCTAGTTGAGGATGTCCCTTCTGATGGCAGTAGGGGTTGGACTGGGTGACCTTTGGAGGTCCCTTCCAACCTAGAGCATTCTATGACTCTATGACCTACAGATAGTACCTGCTGTCCACATATTGGGAAGGAAGAGATCCTCTAGACATTTCTGATCTTAACAGGAAAGCTTCATTAAGAATGTGGGGCAGAAAGAGATGTCCACAGTGTGCCCAGTTTCAGGTGCACTTTGGTTCAGAAGTTAGTAACACCATCAAATCGTGTACACACATCTCAGAATAGTAAAGGCTCTGTGATTTCTTTACACTTGTAACCTTCATTAAAACAGTGTTTTACTTACTTTGGGTATCTTATTTACTCAGGATTGGTGAAAGGCCAGAGATTGGCCAAAATGCCTTCTATTTAAATGGATTCCTTTAGGTAAGTAAAATACCCTTTTAATGAAGTTTATGAAGTAATATCCATAGCTGATTCTTTACATTGCTGAATTGAAAGTTGTTTGATATATTAACAATTACTTGTTTCTTACCTGGGAATTTGGTTGTCAAATTAAGAATTAACTGAACATCTCAGAAGTCATATAAGTACTTGTTTATCATGCATGGTTCTTTGTCACCTCATATAATAATTATATGTCTATTTTTCTCGCAGCACTCTTGGTCTCTTACACGGTGTGGAGTCAGTGGGGAAGCTCAGGGTTTCGGAAAGGAGGAATTTACCACATTCCTGAAGAACATGAAAGCTGGGAGGATGTTAGAGAAAATGTCTTTAATTATAATGAAGAAGGAGGTGGAGAACATGACCAGGTGTGGTACAGCTTCAATGTGAAAATCCGTCTTCTTCTCACCTTCTTTTCCTAGACCTTCATTTAATGTATTGTCCAATTGGCTTTTCTGGTCTGGTTCTGTTTGGTTCATTTTAACTTGGAGTACTCTTGAATAGGAAGCTTCTATTTCAACCCAGTCTGTACCTCTCTTGATGCCGATCATCTGTAGCCACCTGTGAGGGGACTACTCTGGACACAGCATTTTTTATTTAGCTGAAGGGAGGTCATGGATGTTCCTTCCCAAGGCCAGGCTGGATGAGACTTTGAGCAACGTGGTCTAGTGTAAGGTGTCACTGGGTTAAAACCACATGGTCTTGGATTTCACTTTCAACCCAAACCATTCTATGAATTATTCTATGAATCTATGCAAATGGTGATAATGAGCAGAATGGTATGGTCTCTGAACTATGCCCTCTCTTCAGCTTGTGCAGAACTCACAGAACGCAGTCCCGTGCTGCACTGAGTTTTAAAACTTTTTAAAAACCTGTTTCTTTTTGTGTTGTTTCTCTTTGATGTTTACACTGGTCTGTTTTGGTGTGTTTGTTTTTTTTTTCCCCCTAGAATGCTTATGACATAGATGAACTGAAGAAACCTCTCCATACCATTCCTCACTTCTCCTCAAGTGCAGCTGCTCCACACTCCAGGACACCTACTGGCTCAAAAAGAGACTCATTTCCAAAACATGCACATCAAAACAGGTCAACATCAGCCATTGCCAGTACCCCAAACTTAAAGGAGTTTGTATCTCAAATCATCTGGGATGCAGACAACGATCTACAGAGTCTTCCAGCTGACACTATTCATTTTTACTGCTTAGAAGGGCAATGCTCTCTAGCAGGGAGCCTTAGTTCCTTAGACTCCATTAGTGGTGATGAAGATCTAAATTATGATTGCCTCCAAGAGTGGGGGTCCAAGTTTGACAAGCTTAAAGAACTCTATAAGATCTTAGATGAACATCTGGAACCAGAGCTAAAGGAACTTGACACATTGCCATGACACATGGACACTACTTTTAAGAATGTCCTTTTTAAAAAAAAAAAAAAAAATCTAAGGTACATCAAGTAACTTAACTTGATGCATGTTCTTAGTTCCAGTAGTGTGATATTCTCCCTGTTTCCAAGAGTGAGAATCTGGATCACCTTTTTGTATTCACTGTACAAACGGTTGTTTAATGTAGAAACGCAAAAGGCTTTTAAATCTTCTGGAAAACATTGGGATGTAGGATCTGTATAGAATAGCTTTGTCATATGCCTTTTTGTTTCTGTAGACCACAGTGACTTACTAGAATTATCCTGGATGCAAGAACTTGAATTATTTTCTCCCTAGTATGAATATAAATCTCACCAGGTGGGTAGGGCTTCTTTTTTTTCTTTTTGATTGCATTTCATTTTAGACTATGAAATAATTACTGCAAATGTTAAGTATAAACCACTTTGAATTTCTAATTTTCTTGTCACCTTTTGTCTTGACATCACACACACCACCTCAGTCACAATTACAGGCTGCCCAGCCACGAGAGGCTTTCTGTGTCTAACGACCTGTAAAGAGAGGAAAAGAGTAGAAACATCCTAGCTATGAATAGCACTTTGCTGCTGTGACAATTTTATGCTCTTAAAAGCAGTTGTAAGACCTGGGGAAAGCTTCTATTCATCAAGATTTTATTCCCATCTTTGCTTTTCACATGGAACCCTTCTTTACTGGAGCAGGCTGCCCAGAGAGGTTGTGGAGTATCCTTCTCTGGAGACTTTCAAAACATGCCTGGATGCATTCCTGTGCAAACTACCCTGGGTGATCCTGCCTTGGCAGGGAGGTTGGACTGGATGATCTGTGGAGGTCCTTTCCAACCTCTAAGGTCCTGTGATTATATGATTCAAAGTCTGCAGCTGGAAAACAGAAGAACTAACAGCAGGTATGGAAAGAAGTGAGAAGGGTATCCAAGCCAAAGCTGGAACCGAATCAGGACAAGTCAGAGAGCACTGAGGCTGGTGAGGGGTTTGTACGTAGTTATACAGGGAGCTGCCAAAGGAGCTGGGGCTGTTTAGAAGAGAAGGGTGAGGGAAGACCTCATTGCTCTCTACAACTCCCTGAAAGGAGGCTGAAGTGAGGCTGATGTTGGTCTTTCTCCCAGGTAACCAGCAGTAGGATGAGAGGAAATGGGCTTAGGTTGTGCCCGAGGAGGTTTAGATTGGGCATTAGGAAAATCTGCTTTACTGGAGGAGTGGTGAGGTGTTGGAACAGGCTGACCAGGGAGGTTGTGGAGTAAGTATTCAAGAAGCTGTAGATGTGGTGCTTCAGGACATGTTAAGGTCATGATAGTTGAATTATGGTTGGACTTGATGATTTTAAAGGTCTTTTCCAGAATTAGTAGTTCTATGATTCTATGGTTGTAAAAATTTGGATCCTCAAAACAGAAAGCATGAGAAATCTACTCTATGACCCTTTGCCTCCTCCTGCTTGCACTCCTCCCCACAAAAGACTGTGGTTCGAGCAAGGAAAGGTAGTCAAGAGCTTCTGAAATCTAACACTGACTTGAACATTTACCTCTGTGACCTTGGGTAGATCACCTTTTTCTTCCCCTTTCTCTTACCTCTATGAAGGGGAAACTCCCCGTGGCCGATGTGTAGATGTTAAGAGTGCTTGAAAGCTCTGAAGTGCTAAGTTTTTTAAAAATTTGTTTTCTACTCAGTGTTTCTTGATTACCATAATACTCAATATTTTGGTTTTTTTAAACTGAAGTATTGACACTTCATTTGATTTATAAATATTGCATTAAAACCAGATCTTTCTTCACTAGCCATCATTTTACTTAGAATAAAAAAATGCAAAAATAGTTTTGTACCTAGAAGGAAGATTTGGATACTATTTGAACAAATATAATTTACACTGAAAACTGACTGAACAAAACCATCATGTAAACTGAATAAACATTCTGCATTCATTCAATAAAATTATTATGATACATTAAAAATTATTGTGATAGTAAACTAGCAATATTTATCAGAGAGATTAGGAGCAAAGAGCCGGTATGAGCCATTCCTTCATGCCAAAGTCTCATGTGGCTAGGCATTGATTGTTCTTACAAATTCATAAAAAAAACCTAAAAACCACCATTTCTGTATTAACATCTAACCACACCTTGATTAATGTAAATTTTCCCTCCTTTCTAAAGAAGTGTGGTGTGGTAAGAAATTACAAAATCTCTTACATCTGGGAATATGACAAATGCTGCTGCTGCAGATGAGAACAGCTGAGCCCAAGAACTTCCGTAACACAACTGTTCTGAGTCTTGGAGTCTTAGAATGCTGTCATGAAATGCATGTGATTTTTATTACTCTTGCCTCTTCTGAATTTGGTGTCAAGTAAAGCTTAGCTTAATTATTGGTAACCTGTCCCTTCCAAAAGAGACTCGTTTGAGCAATGTGCTACAAATAATGCCAATGAGCTAACTATGGCCTTCCAGAGGGTTATCTTGTAATTCATATTCTGCAACTGAGCATGTTACCTATGGATGAATTAAACAACAACTCAGGGAAGTTGAAGCAGTAGTTATTTTTTTCCCATCAAATAGCTGAAGACATGAGGTGATAGGACGAGGGGCAACAGCTTCAAATTAGAGAAGAGCAGATTTAGACTGGATGTTAGGAACAAGTTCTGCACCATGTGGGTGCTGGAACACACAAGCAGGTTGCCCAGGGAGGTGGCTGAGGCCCCATCCCTGGAGATATTCAAGGTGAGACTTGACAGGGCTCCTGGCAAGTTGATCTAGTTGAGAATGCCCCTGATGACTGTAGGAGGGCTTGAGCTAGATGATCTTTGGAGGTCCCTTCCAAGCTAAACCATTCTGTGATTTTATGCACAACAGAAGATAAGTTGCATTGTGGTCAGGACATGTAATGGGTTACTGTTCTCATGGAAAACAAGAAAGAGGGCAGTTCTGTCTCCCTAGATTGCTTAGAGCAAAGTGCAGAATGTTTATGGCTGTTGGGTTGCTGTCTAGCTACATAGTTAGGCAGACTGACACTGAGAAAGGCCCACACCAGGCACTAGTCTGGGGGAGCATCCCCAGCTTTGCTTGCTGCAGAAGCTGTGGCTGTTGCCTGTAGGAGCGGAAACCCAGCCTAGGTGCTTACAGCAGTGACCGGGGCAAAAGAGATTTGCATTGGATCTGCAATGTGCATCTACACTGAAAACATGCTGTGCAGCATTTGTGAACTCTTTTTTGGTAAAATACTGGAGAAATTCAGTCAAATGACTGAAATAGTTAAAAGCTTCTGCTAATCACACTCCTTCTGCCCTGGACATTGGCGTCCTAGCAACAAGGATGTCTGAAAAGCTTTTTGATGTGGTTCTTAGGGATATGGTTTAAGGTGAATCTTGTGGAGTAGGGTTATGGGTTATAGGTTGGACTTGGTGATCCTGAGGGCCTTTTCCAACCTGGACGTTTGTGTGATTCTGCGATGATCTGGCTAGTGGCAGCTTAAGATTAGCATAGACAGCTATGGGCTTTGTAAAGGTGGACATTTTAATAACAGCGTAAGTAGCTGCTTCTGCCATTTGATTTGCATCTGCCTTTCTTCGTGGATCGCGGTCTTAAAAGTTCTTTGCTATTTCATGACTTATTAAGGTGTGTGGGCAGCAGGAGAGTGCCGGTTTAGACGTTTTACCCCAGGCTGAACTGTAGAAGCCTGCTCCGACTACTGTAGGGGCAAAGCTCTGAGCATTCCCACCTTGCTCCCTTCTCCAGATAGCTGCAAGTCACTACAAATATAAAATATTATTTACCATTACTAAGCAGCAGCAGAGGAAGGGAAGCGGGGAGAGGCAAGGCAAGAGAGGGTTTATGAGCCTGCGGGGTGCTGCTGTGAGGATGCAGAAGCCACCTACCTCTCCAGGTGGGGCTGGGACTCAACGCTGAATAGCACTGTGCCGACACAGGCAGAGAAGGCAGCGGTGGCAGCGAGAGCAGCCCAGGCTGCTCTGCCTTGCACCAAGCTCCCACCCCGCCACGCCTGGGTGCCGCGGACCCGCCCCGGCACGGCCCGGTCCTGCGGGGCTCCTCCCCTCTGCTGCGCTGCGCTGCGCTGCGGGGCGGCGGCCGCGGTCATCTTGCTGCCGCCACGGTGCCGGAGGCCTCGACTTGCGCGGACTCCTTTGGGGCAGGCAGCAGCGGCAGCGATGAGCGCGGAAGCGGCGGACCGGGAAGCCGCCACTTCCAGCCGGCCTTGCACGCCGCCGCAGACCTCTTGGTTCGAGTTCCTGTTGGAGGAGGCGCTGCTGGAGAAGCACCTGCAGAAGTCCTCTCCCGGTGCGTGCGACGCGGCCTTGCCTTGCCGCCACCTCCCCACGCCTTTGGGTGCAGCCTGGCGTCGCTCCCTGGCCACAAATGTTCGCTCGTTTCTCTGCGAGGTCTTTTCCTTGCCGCTGCGGCCTGCAGCTCGGCCGCCGCCTCTGCTTTCCCGGGGCCTGCTGCTGGTGCTGCGGCCGCGCACCGGCGCCGCCTCCGTCCCTCGATCATTCTCTCGCTTCTGGCTTTGCCCCTCGGATAGGCGCTCCGGGATTTTGCTGCCGCAGCGCCGGTAACGCGGTGACCGAGAAGGCTGCCTCGGCGCTGTTCGCGCGGTGACTGAGAAGCCCTCGCCAGGAGGGCAGGCTGGGGCGAGGAGTCGTAAGGGGGTGGCGATGCAGAGCGGTCTGCTGCCCTGGCTCTGTTCGCTGCGGAACCGGTGGTGGCGAAGTCAGGGGGCACGGGTTGAGACGGGCGGCGAGCCCAGGGGATGCTTGCTTAACGCAAACAATGTATTTTACTCGTGTTGCGTTGGTTTGCCTGTTTAGTCTCGTTTAATCTTCTGTGATGGGAGTGTGAGTTTTCGGAAATGTAACAAGTTGTTTATTTTTACGACGTGAAGGTGTTGGTAAAAATACCATTGCGATGTGCAGCTGGTTTGTTCGCCTTAAAGTCTTGCTAGCGTCAGGGACTAGAGTTCTAAAGGTTCAGTGCTGAAATTGCTCAGCTACAGCGGTGAAATAAATGGCAAGCTAGTGTGGTGGGTTATGAGAACACCACCATATTCTCAAGTAGCTAATCTGGGAATCGTCTCTTTCAGGACCTGAATTCTGCAAGCAGGTGGAGGAAAGAAAAACCTGTGGCAGTATTGCCACTACGAAAAGTAAATTTATGGGTAGTCAGGCTATGCCTTTGTCCTTAGATCTTACACTGCTATTTTGCAACTAAAAATAGTGTTTAATACTGGCTTTATCTTTGACAAAGCTCGGTTATAGTAATAGTTATGGCTTCAGTGTTTCAAACTGAAAGTACTTTTCTCAAAAGGTACTGGAGAGCATCTTACTGTAAGGGAGAGATTCATGGGCACTTGCTTGTTTGAAAAGAAATCAGTCTGAAAGTGTCTTCTAAATGTCTGGAACTACCAGTAATTGCCTGCAAATATATTTTAAAATGGAGAGGGAAATTACAAGCAGGTGCATGTTTTTACAACTAACTTGTGCTTTCAGTAGGCAGCGTTTATTTGGTTTATATGACAGTACTGAAGCATAATTAGTGCTAAATAGTAAAAATAAAACTATGGAAAAGTGCTTACCATGGTTAAGTAGACTTGAGAGTTAAGTAAAGGCAGGTTAATGGTCTGATTTGAGTGAGTTTAAGCAAGGTACTATTAAGGGTTAGGCTGTGACAATGTGAGCTGTGCAAATGGCAAGGGTGTAAGACCCCTGTTCATAGGTGCTGACAAAGAATTTGAAGCTGTGGTTTCTTGCAGATCCCCCACCAGTACAGCTGATTGTCCAGTTCTTGGAACAAGCTTCAAAACCATCAGTCAATGAACAGAACCAAGTCCAGCCACCACCTGATAACAAAAGAAACCGCATTTTAAAACTTCTTGCTCTTAAAGTTGCTGCTCATCTGAGGTGGGATTTGGATGTATTAGAGAAAAGGTCTGTACCTCTTCATGCTGAAATGACTGAACTTAAGTGACTTGATATTTTTATTTTAACGAATGGAAATCTGTCTTGCTCCCTTTTTTGATGGTAGATTCACAGATTGCATCAGTTTGGAAGGGAGCCTCAAGGGTCATCTTGGGTGTAACTACTGAAATAAGTCTGATTTTAGTGTGTGTGTGTGTGTGTTAGAAAAGGGGTTTGATAAAGGCAATGTTTCTGAGCAAATCAATATGTGGTGAGTTAGGAACTTTTTCCTCCCACCACTATTGAAATTTGCCATCTTAGCTCAGACAGCTTGGAAGTAAGGTGAAGCGATATTTATAGCAAAGCTAAATTTACAAGCATATACACACAATGTATTTACAATTACATACAATTTAGAAATAATACAGAAATCTAAATCTCCTCCTGGACACAGAAACTGCCCAGAAGGACTCAAAGCCATCTTCTTTCTTTCTGTCTTCTTTCCCAGACAGACAAAACAATCAGCAAAGTTGTTATATTTTGGTGGAAAATACTAAAGCTGAGGGAAGGAGAAGCAAAAGAAAACAGAGTCCAAAACAAAGTGGGACAACTTGCTTACATTTTGCTTTTTTATCCCCCTCAGCAAACCAATGAATGATATAGACTTCATAATTATTTTCTTTTCACAACCAATGATCTCATTTCTCTCATTAAAATACTCCAATTGGCCTCAAACCAGCACACAATTTCTAATTTAGAAATTAGGAGTAGTGGGTCTTAATAAGATGCACATATCTATACTGCATAAAGGTGAATTTTAGGTTATATTTTCTTCAGTGACAAAACTAGCTTTAGTTTCCCCATTCTGACATGCTCCAAGTTGGAGGTCTTGCTCCAGGTTTGGTGATGTAAAGAGCTCTATGCATCCCTGAACTAGATCATTGAACTTCACTTCTGCATTTGTCCTTTGAATTTCTTTAATCCAAATAATTTTGGCTGCTGAGTATCTTGAGGTAGAACACTTGGAAACCTCTTTACTTAGGCAGTGCTAAGCACATTAAGCAGCTGCACTTCAGCAGAGTAAAATCTTAGCGGGACAATGCTTGCTCTAGCTATAACTTGTAGAGGATCATAGGACAGTGAGGGTGGTGAAGCACTGGCACAGGTTGCCCAGGGAGGCTGTGGATGTTCCCTCACTGGAGATGTTCAAGGCTAGGTTGGATGAGGCCTTGAGTGACCTGTTCTAGTGGGAGGTGTCCGTGCCTATGGTGGGAGGTTGGAACTAGATGATCTTTGAGGTCCCTTCCAGCCTAAACCTTTCAATGATTCCACGTTTATAAATATATACATTGCAATGTTCAGGTGGAAGGAGCTAGACTCTGCTCAGTGATATCCAATGACAGGACAAGGGGCACTGGGTGCAAGCTGGAGCAGAGGAGGTTCCAAGGGAACACTTTTTCATTGTGATAAAGCCCTGGAGCAGGCTGCCCAGAGGAGTTGTGCAGTCTCCTTCTCTGAAGGCATTCTAAACCCACCTGGATGCGTTCCTGTGTGACCTGCCCTAGGTGATCCTGCTTGGCAGGGGGGTTGGACTTGATGTTTCAAGGTCCTTTCCAGCCCCTGAAGTTCTGTGATTCTGTAATTTGGCACCTCTACATAGTAGTTCTTGTTCTGTTAGTTTATGGTGCCTGAGATTGTTTTTAATTTGATTATGGCCAGAGGTTCACTCATGGTAGTTAAAATGGAATAAAATAACAGCTTTGAGCTGTTTTTTTTCTAAACATTCCACTGTTTTACACAGTGGAATGAACTTCTACTCTTGCCAATGAAAACGAAATTACTGGGCGTCACATATTTTAAACCAACAGACGTCTGTTTTTACTGGTAGTTTGATATAACACAAGAACTGAAATCTGTCAACCAGGAATTCTGGCTTTAGTTGGTAAAAGTGTGGTTTCCTTGACTTAGTGCTGGTTGCAAAGAATGCAGGTTTTTCACAAGATCAAAGGTGCTTATGCAGTAGCAAATCACTTAAAATTTCCAATAATGTCTAAGTTAGTAATTTGGTAAAGTTATTCTTGGTTTGGAGTCTAAGTTGCCTGCCTTCTCATTTTCACATGGGAGGTTCAGTCCCTGCTGAACATTCCAGAAGCTGGATTACTGCATGAAGTATCTGATTCACTCTTTTTTTTTTTCTTTTTAACAGCTTGTCCATTCCTGTATTGAACATGCTACTGAATGAACTTCTGTGTATCAGCAAAGTTCCCCCAGGAACTAAACATGTGGATGTAGACTTGTCCAGCTTGCCCCCAACCACTGCAATGGCAATAATACTCTACAACAGATGGTAAAATTGCTTTAAGGCAGTAATCTTAAGATCATGATAGAACAAAGCAATGTTTTCTTCTGCCTTTATGCTTATACTTAGAAGGAGAAAGAATCTAAGAGTAATAATGAATTTGAGAGCTGTATGTAGATTCTAATAAGGAGCTGAGTCTGAAAAGCTATTTTACCAAGCTATTGGGTTTGTTCCTGAAAAAAAAAAAAAAAGTCAAGGTTGTAGTTCAAGATTTCACCTTTTAAAGATTAAAAATTTTCTGTCTCTTAGTTTTTGATGGCTGTAAGAGCATTTCTGAAGTAGTAGATTTTATTTTATCTTGAGCAAAGGATGCATTCTCATGGCATAATGTATCTAAAATGGTCAGCTGATATTATGAAAAGGGGTGTAGTCTGCTTATTACACTTGTAGGGCTAATACTGTTCTTTCCTTGAATGTTCTCCTCTCTGTAGGGCCATAAGGACAATTGTTCAAAGCAGTTTTCCTGTAAAGCAAGTGAAACCTGGTCCACCTCAGCTAAATGTGTAAGTTACAGGTTTTACAGTTGGATTTTGTAGTCAAATTTAATCTGTAAGTGGATTAAATCATGTTAATAACATAGAATTGCTTAAAATGGGTACTTAAAGCATGGAAAACTTGATTTATTTTGAGTACCTTATTCATAGTTGTTAATGTTTGTACTTACCTGTTATTCCACACTTTCAACATGTTATAATCTCCACAACTTTGTAGTGGCATGGAAAAGTCCTGAGAGAAAGGGAGGTGACAGTTTACCTGGGTGGAATCAATCTGGGTGGTTTTGGTGTTGTTGTGTTTTTTTTTTTTTTTGGGGTGGGGCGGCGGGGGGTGTTAAAAAATTTTTGTTACTCCCAACTTTACTGGAGAACTCTGTATCTCAATGGTACTTTTCATGTTGGTTTTGATACTTTTATGCTCTAGCATTAAGCTGCACTTGTTTGATCATCTGTTAAGTATGTTGGTTAAAAATACTATTAATTTTACTACAAATCTTATGTTGTCCTATATGTCTGATCTTGAATCAAAAATTCGGTCTGGGGAAACAATTTTAAAATACCTTTAATATTTACATGAGGACATTTCTGTGTCTGGCATATGCTTGAGCAGATTTAAATAGCAGAGTTTCAGAGACTTGATGTTGTGCAAACAGCTTTCTTCATGATAATTTTGCTAACACTAACCATCTGATTTTTATATGAGAAAGCAATGAAAACTTTGTAGGCAAATAAAATCTCATCCCAAACTACCTTTCCATTTTATAATTCTGTGTTTCAGGTAGAGAGGTCAGTGGTCCTGCATAATGATGTTTAAAATGTCATTAAAACTCACTGTGAATGAATTGTTTCAGTCTGGAACATGAAGTAAAATAACATAAAGGTTTGCTTTATAATTGAAATCTTTGTTTCCTCTCTCTGCTTTCCAGGATGAGCCAAATGCAGCAAGAAAAGGAGCTAACTGAAAATATTTTGAAAGTGGTGAGTCTTTTTTGCCCCTCTTTTTGTTTGAATTTACATGTAAATAGGAACGGGCAGGAAATGTTGAATTCAGTCCATTGATACTTGCCACAGTTCCACTGTGTGCCTTTTGGATGCTGCTCTCCCTGTGCTGGGGATTGTTTTGTGGGACTCAAATATTCTTCCATCAGCCCACCACTGGAGCCATATGAATAGAGCAAGCCTCTATAAAATCAGTTTGTGATTAGTAATTAAGCAAAATCATATGGCAGCAAAATTGAACGTGCAAAACATTGTTCTGAAAGGATTTAATAGCTTAGAGATTTCTCTATGTAGCTTTCAAAATAATGCCTAAAGCCTTTTCTTTGACAGACAAGAAGAGGAACAAGCTCTCTGTCCACAAGTAGCCTAGCTCACTTGTTCTATTTGGATTCATCTAATGAATTTTACACTTTCTACATTTTTTTTACTTGTTGATATTTTCTTCAGACATATGGGTATGGATAAGTGTGTAGCTGCTTGCCCAATGTGCCAGAATTTTGGAAAAAGTCTTGCTGTTTCTGTAGAAGCTCGGTTTGCTCAACTGTGAGACAGCATTCACATTATGGCTGTTGGTATAACATAATGCTCAAAAATAGACAAAAAAGGTGTAGATGAAACAGAAATATGTTTGGTTTAACTAAAAGGCTTTTAGTAATTAAAGCAGAAATCAGCATTTTCTTTGCTGCACAAGAGATGTAACAAAGGGCTGGAACACTTCGCTATGAGGGAGCTGGGGTTGTTCAGCCTGGAGAAGACTCTGGGAGAACCTTAGATCTGCCGTCCAATAGCTGAAGGCATCCTCCAGGAAGACTGCAGAGGGACTTTTCCTAAGGGTATCTAGAGACAGGATAAGGGAATGGTTTGAAGCTGAGGATGGGCGAAGTCAGACTGGATCTTCCTAGTTTCATAGAATATCAGATTGGAAGTGACCTCAGGGATCATCTGGTCTGAACTTAGAAAGAATTTCATAAGTACAAGGGTGGTGAGATTCTGGAACAGATTACCCAGGGAGAAAGAAATTGTGGCTGCCTCCTCTCTGTGAATGTTTAAGGGCAGCTTGGATGAGGCCTTGAGTAGCCAAGTCTAGTCGAGAGGTGTTCCTGCCCGTGGCAGAGGGATTTTAGTAGATGATCTCTGAGGTATCTTCCAACCTCAGCCATTCTATGAAATACAGGAGCAGATTCTAGCTAGCAATAAAAAAGGTGTAAAAGGACAACTATTTTCACTATCTTTCTAGTATACTGTTATATTTCTAGTGTTAATTTAAACCCAGAGTAAACTCAAAACTAAGAAGTTAATTATTCTTCTGTTCATCTGAATTATTACAGTTGAAGGAGCAGGCTGCTGATTCCATCCTGGTCCTGGAAGGGGCGCTTAAATTAAACAAAGATCTTTATGTTCACACCATAAGAACTCTGGATTTATTAGCCATGGAGCCTGGTATGGTGAATGGAGAAACAGAGAGTTCCACAGCTGGGCTGAAAATCAGTGCAGAGGAGATACAGTGTCAGGTAGCTTACATTCTGTACCTAAGTTTTAAACTTTTGACTGCTTCTTTATATATAAAGTGTCAGGTAATATTTGTGAGATAAATTGCACTGATTTCTGTTAATATTTAATGTATTTTTAATGCAGTGAGAGATGACTGATTTAGTTTTTACATTACTAGAACTTTTTTCAGCACTGTAAATACTGTTGATGCTCCCCCTCTCCAGTCTCTCACTGTTCTCCATCTCTGGAATAAACTGTGGTGAGGTCAGTGTATTGCAATGTTCTTTGTGGAAATCCTTCTGCAGTTTGGCAATGCTGTGTAGGCTTGCCTCACACTGAGGTTGCAGTTAAAGAAGAAACAATTGAAGGTGGAGCACCTCTGCAATGAGGATAGGCCGAGGGAGCTGGGGTTGTTCAGCCTGGAGAAGCGAAGACTCCGGGGGCACCTTAGAGCTGCCTTCCGATAGCTGAAGGGATCCTCCAGGAAGGCTGCAAGGAGACTTTTCCTGAGGGTGTCTAAAGACAAAGGCTAATGGTTTGAAGCTGAGGGAGATTTAGACTTGATCTGAGGAAGAAGTTCTTTAGTCTGATAGTGGTGAGATTTTGAAACAGGCTGCCCAGGGAACTTGTAGATGCATCCTCCTTGGAGGTGTTCATGGCCAGGCTGGCTGAGGGCTTCAGCAGTCAAGCCTAGTTCAGAGGCTTCCCTGCCCATGGCATGGGTGTTGGAGTAGTTGATGTCTGGGACCCCTTCCAACCTGAGCCATTCTATGAAATAGGTGGGGAAATCTATGCAGCATGTCAATACCTTAGATAAAATCAGTAATGGTTTAAAGTACAGGTCAAGACTGAGCTCAAATACTCAGTCTTGACTTAAAACAGATTTTGTTGCATATTTATATCAATGCCGTTTGCAGGTTTGTTATGATTTGGGTGCGATTTATTTTCAACAAGGATCTACAAATGCAGCTGTTCATCAAAACGCCAAAGAAAAGTTTTTCAAAACAAAGGAGTTGGTTGCAAAGGTAATCACTATCTGTGCGCACCTCTGCTAGAAATACTTCTCTGAATTACTGCTCCCCTCTTCAGCAATCTAATAACTATTAATGGCACACATAAGAATCTTAGTGGGAATTCAACAGCAGGTTTTGAAATGCCTTGTTTGAAATTCTGTTAATCAGCTGCAAAAACACTGCTGCTGTGTTCTGCATTTTGGAATATTCTATTACACAAATTGTTTTGATGCAGGAACAACATCATCTGTGCTAATACGAATTTGGATGAGCTGTGTTCATTGTTTTGGTTTGTTTATGGTGAGGTGTTTTTGGGAAAGTTAACTACTCATAGAGCACTTCTATTGCCAAGAATGCCAAGTTCTGACCTTTCGAAAAACACAACATTTAAAATTAGAGTTCAGATATGTTGTTTTCAGCTGTGTTGAATCTGTTCAGTGAAAAGTTTCAGCATCCCATATTGGGAAGCAATCAGCATTTTCCCACTTCTTCCATTTTCCCATGAGCAACCCCTCCACCCATAACCATCCAGAGCTGCATGCTTTGCACTATCTCAGTGGAATTTCTCCCTGGTTTTCACAGCCCCTCATGTTGGTTCATCTCAGCCTAAGCAAGAGCAGATGCAGACTCATCCAAAGCTAAAGGTGCATGCTAAGGTGGCCAAAATGTCAGGTGGATTATACTATAAGGGAAGAAAGGGGAAAAACTCAAGAAGAACAAACAAGGAGCAAGTGAGTGAGACTTTGCATAGACTTCAATGCAGTGCAAGGCACCTCAGGGCATCTCACAGAAGGTTAGGGGCTGGAAGGGACCTCAAAAGTTTATCCCATTCCAGCCCCCCTGGCAGAGCAGGATCACCTATATCAGATCACAGGACACATCCAGGCAGGTCTTGAATATCTCCAGAAAGGGAGACTTGGTGTCCTGAACTGCTGGACACCAAGAAACCTTTATTGGAGCCAACTGCTGGTTTAGATTTTCTCTGTATCACTTCTCCTCCCACCTCAAGAAAATAGGAACAGGTTAGGCATTGAAACAGGCTGCCCAGGTTGATGGTGAAGTCGCTGTACCTGCAAGTGTTCAAGAAACTTATGAATGTGGCTCTGTGGGACGTGATTTAATTGGCGTGGTGGTGTTGGGTGTATGGTTGGATTCAGTGATCATAGAGGTCATCTCCAGCCAAAACAATTCTACGCTTTCATCTTTATTTTGCTTCAGATTGTTATCTAAATGGACAAAAAATTATCTGAGCTGTAAAGAGGAGATAAGTGCCTGCACACACACACATTCTTCTGTTGCTTTGCTGTTAGCTGGGGACATTGTGAGTTGCCATTTGTGGTTCTGATGTAAGCTTACATTTCATAACATTTTGCTCACTAAGATTTGATTAACTCTGAACTTTTTCCAGAACGGTTCATCATCACTTCACTTTACCATAGATGAAGAAAGGTTAGCTGGGTACTGTCAAGCTTGTGGAATTCTTACTTCATCTTTTGATGATGCATCTCAACAGGCAACTCCTTATAGTCAAATTCATAGCTGTATGAAGTCTGGCAACTATCAGGTAGGGTGCTTAAACAGACCCACATACACTTGAGGGAGGGGGTTTGTGGATGATTCCACCTCAGCTGACAGTGATTTCAGTAAATTTAAGTGCTTCAGTTAACAACAGGCTGGTTCAGAGCACACCCATGTAGGACTGTAACATCATCTGATCTATATTAGATTTAAATATCTCAGAATATATACAGTGTAAATAATTCCTGTTAGCCAATGTGTAGACTTTTCAGGTGGAGTCCAACTCTTTGGGATTCAGGGAATGTTGGTGGTGAAAGAGTCAAGTTGGCAGTTTGATTTGTTTTAATTTTTATTTTTAATTCTCTGATGCTGGGGAACCCTTATTGTTTGATCTCTTTCTGGTTGTTTAATGAATATCAGTATTACATATGGGTGCAAGCTGCTTCTGATAGTTTGATCCATTTTATCATACAGAGAGTGACTTAATCTCTGTCATTTTTTATTATCTGTTGACTGTCCAACTGTGTGTTGCAGGACTTGGTGAAGATATTCCTTGAAGATAACGTAACCCTCAGTTTACCTGTTCAGTTCAGGCAATCGGTGCTGAGAGAACTCTTCCGAAGAGCTCAGCAAGGGTGAGTCACTCAATGACACACCAGTACAGGTTAGGAGACATCCTGCAGGGAAGCAGCCCCATAGGGAAAGGCATTGAAGTCCTAGTGGACAGCAGATTCTCCATGGAAGAGCAAAGTGGCCAAGAGGGCCAAGGGCATCCTGAGGCACATCAAGAAAAGTGTGGCCAGCAGGCCTAGAGAGGTTCTCCTGTGCCTCTACTCAGCCCTGATGAGATCACACCTGGAATATTTGGTCTAGCGTTGAGCTCCCCAACTCAAGCGAGACAGATCTGTTGGAGAGAGTCCAATAGAGAGCTATGAGGATTACTGGGAGACTTGAAATCTCTGCTAAGAAGAAAGACTCAGGCTGTTTAGTCTGGAGAAGAGAAGATTAAGAGGGGGTCTGAAATAAATATCTGAGGAGTGGGTGTCAGGATGAAGATGACAGTCTCTTTTTTTGTAGTGCCCAGTGATAAGACAATGAACAGCAGGAACATAGAAGGTTCCACCTCAACATGAGGAGAAACTTCTTTGTGGTGAGGGAGACAGAGCCCTGGAGCAGGCTGCAGAGATGTGGTGGAGTCTCCTTCTCTGGAGACTTTCACAACCTGCCTGGATGTGTTCCTGTGTAACCTGCTCTAGATGATCCTGCTCTAGCATGGGGGTTGAACTATATTATCTCTAGAGGTCCCTTCCAACCCCTGACATTCTGTAATGGTCTAATCTGTGATGATAAAAAGCAGGTTTTGTAAGTTATGTTTTGTAGGAAGTATTAAAAAAGTAATCTTCTGTCAAGGAACTACCTAGATAAAGTATCTTTGATATCTGTTAGCAATAGCCTAAACTACATCTTCCAGCTAAGGAGCTTCTTTATGATGTATCCCACTATGGGCACATACAGGAGAAAAAAATTAATGAGTATTGACACTTAATGTTACCACTTCAATGATTTATGTCATAATTGATCATGTGTGTATATATATATATTTGAACATATAACTTGGTTAATGCCTCTTTGGAAGCTTCAAGTTTTGAAGCTAGTCAGGCTAACCATACTAAGGAGATGTACTTCATTAGGAGCACCTGCAGTGTAGATACCTGTGGTTAGGAGCCTTGTGTCCTGTTTAACTAGCCCAGGGCTAAGTATGAGACATTAATTTTAAAAAGTAATTATAGTAGGTGAAGAGAATTGGGCACATTACAAAGGGCAGCTTATGGATGGCTTTCATCTGAGAAATGCTAATCACATGGCTGCATCAAAAATTCAACCTTCTCTGGAGCATAGGCACTTGAATCAGGGCTAGATGCATGGCCTCTCCTTAAGGTTAGTGTTGGTTATAATTCTTTGAAGGCAAAGTGCCTGCAGGTCTTGAAGTGAGAGAGGCTCAGTTTTGGAAATGCTTGGTTGAAAAATAATCAGCAGTGACAGCCTCTGGTGTGAGAGCTTGGCAGTTACAAGTTCAGCTTTCACCTCAGTCAGCAAGAAGCTCAACGTCTCTTAGAAGAGATTCTCAGAGGGTGTAGCTTAGCACTTTGTTAGGAGAGCTTTCATCTCTGGTGTAGCTCTTGTGGAGCACCTTCAGCAATAGGTACTAGGCAGAGAAGGATGGAGGAGTGTGGCAAACAGAGAAGGATTAAGACAAGGAAATCATGGTTTCTGGTTGTTTGTCTTGATTTTAGTCCAATGATCATGTGTTGTGAAATGCATAAATATTCCTGAAGTCTTTTGGGCTGACAGCCATGCTCAGGGCATGCTTGCCAAGAAGTCATACAACTGTGTGTCAGTCATACTGCTCCTGTTGGAATGCCAGTGGTGCTCAGGCCAAAGTGATAATGAAATCTGCTTGTGAAACAGAGCTGTGGACAGGGAGGGAATTTTCTTTTAAAGGAAGTGAGACCCTGGGTAACCTGAATTAGATCATGAGTAAAATGTGTTTGAGGACAGAGGCATGTGCTACAAACTGGTCTGGGGATTTGGCACCAACTGTGTGTCAGAGTCGTTCTGAGATCTTTGCTTTTGTGTTCTTGCAGGACTGATAACCTGGATGAAGTCTGTTTCAAAGTCTGTGTGTGCAACACAGTCTGTGATATATTGCAGGGGCAAACAATTGATATTAGGTTTTGTCAACTGTTCCTGAAACCCAACAAAGAGAAGATAGACTTTCTCCTCGAGGTAAGACATCATCTGGAATTTGAAAGAGTAGTGTGATTTAGTTAGATCTTGTCCCCCATTTAACTGTATTATTGCTGCAAGAAGTGCTCAAATTTCTAAAGCAAGGAAAAATAGTTTATACAGGTAACTTCTCCAACTCCATTCAGTGTCTTTACAGCTAGTACAATTTGTCTGTGATCAGTCTCGCATCTGTTTGTATGGCTCCATTTCCATCTGTTGGGAGCTGGTGTTGACTTGTTGCTTCAGCTTGGATTTGAAGTTGCTGCTGCTCCTGATATCACTAAATTATATAGAAATATTAATAGAATCAGTCAGAATTGGAACCACCACAGAATTGGAACCACAACGATCATCTAGTTCCAACCCCCCTGCCATGGGCAGGGACACCCTACCCTAGATCAGGCTGGCCAGAGCCTTATCTAGCCTGGCCTTAAACATCACCAGGGATGTGACCCCGACCACCTCCCTGGCAACCCATTCCAGAGTCTCACCACTCCCATGGTGATGAACTTATTGTGGAAAGTTTGTTTTTGGGGAGCAAAGGAAAAATCTCCAAGATGGAGAGAGATTCTAGGAAAAGGCAAAAGCTTTGTTGTAAAAGTTAGGGTGTTGTGGAATGCCCCTGGATTAGTGTGTGAGAGAGACCTAAATTGTTACTTTTAGGTCTTGTAAGGAAACTTACTGCTCAAATTAAGCTTCTTGCTTCTGTTGCTATGCTGTTCTTTTTGTATCTTCTTGTGAGACCTCACCTGGAATACTGTGTCCGGTTCTGGTGTCCCTCGTATAAGGAGGACACAGAGCTGCTGAAGTCCAGAGGAGGCCACAAAGATGATCCAAGGGCTGCAGCACCTCTGCTGTGAGGACAGGCTGAGGAAGCACAAGGTGTTCAGCCTGGAGAAGAAAAGACTCTGGGGGGGCCCTTAGGGGGCTGCCTTCCAGTACTTGAAGGGATCCTACAGGAAGGCTACATAGAGACACCTAAGGATGTCTAGAGACAGGCCAAGGGGTAATGGTTTTAAGCTGAGGGAGAGCAGGTTTAGACTGGATCTGAGGAAGAAATTCTTTGGGCTGAGGGTGGTAAGGCTCTGGAATGGGCTGCCCAGGGATGGTTGTGGATGTCTCCTCCCTGGATTTGTCGAAGGCCAGGCTGGATGTGGCCTTGAGCAGCTGAGTGTAGTTGAGAAGCATCCCTGCCCATGGGGAGGTTGGAGCAGATGATCTCTTGATCAGTCACAGAACCTAAGCTGTTCTGTGATTGTTTTGTAGACTTGTGCCTTCTTTTTTGCTTGTCTCTTCAAGCAGGTGACAAAACTTGACTGACAGCACTCAGTACCTCAGAGCTAGTAAAAGCTGTTCCATCTGTTGCTCTTACTAGGATGTAAAAATGTCAGGCTGTCAGAGCTGGGGCTCTTCAGCCTGGAGAAAAGGCTTTGAGGAGATCTTATAGTAGCCTTCCAGTATCTGAAAGGGGCCTACAGGAAGGCTGGGGAGAGACTATTTACAAGATCTTTTAATGACAGGATGAGGAGTAATGGGTTTAAACTGGCAGAATGGAGATTTATATGGGATGTTAGGAGGAAGTTCTTTACAATGAGGGTGGTGGGACAGTGGCACGGGTTGCCCAGGGAGGTTGTCGCTGCTCCGTCCCTGGAGTTGTTGAAGACCAGGTTGGATGCAACCTTGAGCAACCTGTTCTAGTGGGAGATGTCCCTGCCTATGGTGGGGGGTTGGAATTGGAAGATCTTTGAGGTCGCTTCCAACCTAAACCATTCTATGATTCTATGTTTCTCAAAAAAAAAAATTCCTTGCATGTTGCAATGAAATTCATCTATTTCATTACCTTTCAAACAAATCACAACTCTAATTCCTGGCGGGTCTTAACTTCAGTGGTGGTTTATTTTTAAGCTGATGTAGAAAGGTTTTCTTATGTACTTAGTGATCTAATGAGGCTGACTGCTGCTACTGGGGCACTGCAGAGTATCAGGAACAGGAAGATCATAGTACCTGAGAGATCACAGTTGTCAGAAACAGCTTCTGTTGCCTCCCTGGAGAGAGGGCTGCTGGCTGATACTATTTGGGAGTCAGAAGACTGGACCATAGCACTTGCTATAGCTAAATATTTGAGAGAGTTCTGAACGGCTTCTTAATTATTTTCTGCATTCTTTCCCAGGTGTGTTCAAGATCAATCAACTTGGAAAATGCTTCTGAGGAATTGAAGAGAAAAATGGCAGCATTTCTCAAGTATGTACCCAGACTAAGATGTCTCTCAAAGTGCAAATTGAAGTTATCTAATGAAGCACAAGAAATATTTTGAGAACTTCATAGCTGGAAAATTCAGTGGCTTTGTCCTGCTCACATTCATCTGTCTTTTTTTGTTTGTTTGTTTTGTTTAGAAACTTGTGTTTGGGTTTAGAAGATCTTCAGCTTGTGTTCATGATTTCATCTCATGAGCTGTTCATAAAGCTGCTGAAAGATGATGAACGGAAGCTGCTCATTGATCAAATGCGGAAGAGATCTTCTCGAATCAACCTGTGCACAAAACCTGTGACTTCCTTTTATGATATTCCAGGTAATCTTCACAGCACTTCCATTAACTTGTATGTAGGCGGCCCGCCACTTGTTTCCATGCTATGTGCAGATCTGCTCTCAAAGTTGAGAGAGAATACTTATCAAAGAATGGTCTGGATTGGAAGGGACCTCCAAAAGTCATCCAGTCCAGCAGCAGGGGCATCCTCAACTAGATCAGGTTGCCCAGAGTCCTGTCAAGCTCCACCTTGAATATCTCAAGAGATGGGGCCCCAACTGCATTCCTGGGAAACCCATGCCAGTGTTCCACTACCCTCCTGGTAAGGAACTTGTTTGTAAGTAAGGAACTTGTTCCTTCCCATATTTAGTTGGTGAATGTCCTGTCCTGTTTGTTCAAGATGGCTCTACCTTGCTTGCACTTTCTTTCTATTGCAACTCGCTATAATAGATAAGCTAGGGCACATTCATTTGAGCTTACCAAGTTAGAGAGGCTGTGGCAGTTGGTTTGAGTCAAGTCTGGCTGTGGCAGCTGCTCCCAGAAAGGAGCACTGCTTGCCTTTGGACTTACACCAACACTAAGGTTCCTGTGACTCTGGTGAGCTGGACTAGGACTACCATCTGAGTAAACTTTTAAACCTACTTAAGTGGCCAGTTAATTTCAGACTGCGCAAGTCAAAGTTGACATAAGAGGTCCCAGGTGGTGACTGAATCTAGAAAGAACTTCCCTTCCCAGCTCTAATGCAGTCTTGCATTGACTTAAGCTATTCTATACTTTCACTGTAGCAGTATAGATGAGTTTGTGGTGCAGATTTTGAACATACTGCTTTACTGTAGCAAATCTTGAGCTTACTGCTTGCTGTAGCAAAAGTAAGGGAATTCTTAGAGATGCTGGCATGAGAAAAGGGAGCATTGTGAGCAGCCCTTTATGTTAGGGCAGCTAAGAAGCTAACAAACTAGCACAAGGTGTTTGTGGAAGGGCACAAAAGGATGTACAGGGCCCAGGAAAGCGTTGCTGTGTCTGCTGTTGTCATTTTGTTAACATTTAAAATGTTACATACTAAAGAAATGTAGGCATTATATTTTGAAGGAATGCACTGGAGACATGATTGCTTTTCTTCTTAGCTTCAGCAAGTGTCAATATTGGCCAGCTGGAGCACCAGCTCATCCTGTCAGTAGATCCTCGGAGGATTCGGCAGATCCTAATCGAGTTGCATGGTATGACTTCAGAACGCCAGTTCTGGACTGTGTCAAACAAGGTAATTTGTTCCACCTGCTGATGAGAAAGTAGTTCAAGAACTGATTCATGCTGCAATGAACAGTAGAAGTTTTGTCACAGATCCTCAATGTGACTTCCCCCCCACCTTAATGCTTGTGTCATAAGAATGATATATATCTAAACAACCTGTGTAACCTTTGTTTGAAGGAATTAGTAGATGCTTCACAAACTTCCCTTGTAAGAAGATAGGTTTCTGTAGCTTTTGCTTTTGGTCTTCTGACTAGTTAGGAGTATTAGTTTAAATTTGTTAGTCTTATGATCAGTTAGCAAAACCAGTTTTAATTCTGTCATTAAAAGCTGGGAGCAGGAAGAGTTTTATTTCCTTTTTCTTAATCGAGTAAGGATTTATTGTTTGTTTGTTTTTCTTTTTCCCCTCATAATTGTATATGCGGAGTAAGAACAAATAAGGGTAGCTACTGGTTTTTTATTGTACTTCTATATAAGCAACTAATTACTTCTACTTAGATGTACAGCTGAAAGAGCTGCCTCTTAGATGTCAACCATTTTCAGTGTTTGAGTTTTGTTTGTAGTATTTGAAGCAGTGAATGTGAATTCTAAAACCTGTTCCTGTGCAAATGTCCTGTGTATTTCTCTCCCAGTGGGAAGTACCAAATGTTTACGGCAATGTTATTTTAGGAATCAAAGACAGCCTGACTAGGGATTTGGTCTACATCCTCATGGCCAAGGGATTGCACTGCTGTGCCATTAAGGTGAGCAAGCCACATGAAGCTACTGGTGAGTTAGTTGGGACAATGGAATTTTAACAACACTAAAAATACGGAAAACCTTTTTGGAGAAAAGGCAGGGTGGAAGGGACCTTCAGAGATCACCCAGTCCAACCTCCCCTGCCAAGCAGGACCACTTAGGGCAGGTCACACAGGAGCAAGTCCAGACAGGTTTTGAAGGTTTCTAGAGAAAAAGACTCCACAACCTCTCTGGGGAGCCTGTTCCAGCACCCTCACCTTTCTTCTCATGTTGAGGTGAAATTTGCTGTGGCTGAGTTTGTGTCCATTGCCCCTGATCCTGTCCCTGAGTATCAGTGAAAAGAGCCTGGATGCACTCTCCTGACAGCCATCCTTCAACTAGTTGTAGACACTGATCAAGTTGCCTTTCAGCCTTCTCTTCTCCAGTCTAAGCAGCCCCAGGGCTCTCAGCCTTTCCTCCTAAGAGAGGTGCTATAGTCCCTTAACCATCCTCGTAGCTCTCCATGGAACTCTCCAGCAGTTCCCTGTCCCTCTTGAACTGGGGAGCCCACAACTGGACATGGTATTCCAGACTGGATCTAACTAGGGCTGAACAGAGGAGGAGGAGAACCTCCCTTGACCTGCTGGACACACTCTTTGTGATGCATCTGAGTGTACCATTGGTCTTTTTGGCCACCAGGGCACATTGCTGTCTCATGGAGGACTTCTTATCAACCAAGACTCCAAGGTCCTTCTCTGAGCAACAGGTCAACCCTTAACCTGCACTGGTGCATAGTGTTGGTCCTCCCCAGGTGCAGGACTCTACACTTCACAGAATCATAGAATTAACCAGGTTGGAAAAGACCTCTAGGATCATCGAGTCCAACCTATCACCTAACCCTTCTAATTAATTAACCCCTGACACTAAGTGCCTCATCCAGCCTCCTCTTAAACACGTCCAGGGATGGTGACTCCCCAGGTAGCCCATTCCAATGCCAGTCACTCTTGCTGGGAAGAAGTTCCTAATGTCCAACCTAAACCTGCCCTGGTGCAGTTTGGGGCTGTGTCCTCTTGTTCTGTCCCTGGTGCCTGGGTGAAGAGAGCAACCACAGCCTGGCTACAACCTCCTTTCAGGTAGTTGTAGAGAGCAGTGAGATCTCCCCTGAGTCTCTCCAGGCTGAACACCCCCAGTTCCCTCAGCCTCTCCTCACAGGGCTGTGCTCCAGCCCCCTCACCAGCCTTGGTGCCCTTCTCTCGACACATTCAAGCACCTCAACATCTTTCTTAAATTGAGGGGCCCAGAATTGGACACATGTTCTAGCCTGTGGTGCAGCCTCACCAGTGTTGAGTACAGAAGAAGAATGAACTCCCTGGTCCTGCTTACCCTCGTTGAACTTCATCTCGATTGAAAATTTGAGAGGTGAAGGAGATGAGTCAACAAGCTGCTTGTGTCATGTAGTGGTTAAACATTTCTGTCCATCAGCAGAGCAAGGATGCTGGATTTCCAGTGACTCAGGCCTGGAGTTAATTTCTTTCATACAAGGTTTTTATTACAATATACTAAGTATTGTCGTATCTAAACCCAGCAGTGATTTGACTTAGTAATGTGAAGCACTGCTCTTTTGGCTGTTTCACTGGTTTATTCTCCTTGTAACTGGCAATGTAGCTTACCAAACTGCACGCAGTGCCAGTGGCTACTTCTGCGAAGGGTTTCTTTAAACTCCCTGGTTTATCTGAAAAATATGGAACTGTTAAGTCCAAAGGACTGAAAAATACAGATATTAATTGAGAGATTCCTGAGCAGTTTTGATAGTAATGGTTGTGGGGGCTTGTTCAGCCAGAATAGAATACTTGAACTCTCAGTTTTTTTCCTTTATGAATCCACTGGGGATGATTATTGCATATCCTTTTTTTTTTTTTTTTAACAGGATTTTGTCCATGCAAAACAGCTTTTTGCTGCTTGCTTAGAGCTCGTGACAGAGTTTTCTCCAAAGCTCCGTCAGGTGATGCTGAATGAAATGCTGCTTTTGGACATTTACACTCATGAAGCTGGGCCTGGTGCTTCTGGAGAGCGTCCTCCTTCTGATCTTATAAGCAGAGTCCGTGGATATTTGGAAATGAGAGTACCCGGTAAGTACCTTCCTGTCTTCCCCGAAACACAGTGGAGTACAAAGCTTTGGAGAAAGAGCTGTTTGTTTTTTCTCTGTGTTGGAAGATTTACTATTTGGAAGAAAACTAGTGAAGTTTGGCAGTGGTTTTAGTGAGTCTTTAGGGAACAGCAGCATCGTGATGCCTACATATTGCTAAACACTGACAGTGCCACTTTATCCTCTTTGAGTTCTTTGTCTGCATTGTTACCTATGAAGTTTGCTACTTGTTAAAGCAGTCTGCATGGCTTCACACTGAGGGAGTGATGTTGTGATTAGAGGAACCTGATATTGCTCTGACCTTAAGAGCTGAGGGCTCCTTTGGTAGTTATGAAACAGAACTGGCTAATTAGAATCATAGAATTACAGAATGCTCTGGGTTGCACGAGGGCTCTGAAGGTCATCCAGTCCAAGCCCACTGCAGTCATCAGGGACATCCTCCACTAGATCAGGTTGCCCAGAGCCCTGTAGAACATCACCTTGAATATCTCCAGGAATGGAGCCTCAACCATCTCCCTGAGCAACCTGTTCACGTGTTGCACCACCCTCAAAGAACTTGTTCCTAGCATTAAATTTAAATCTGCTCTGCTCTCATTTTAAGCCATTGTCCTCATCCTGTTCCTGCAGGCCTTTGCAAACAGTCTCTATGCAGCTTTCTTATAGTCCCCTTCAGGTACTGGCAGGCTGCTATTAGGTCCCCCCAGAAGCCTTCTCTTCTCCAGGCTGAACACCCCCAGCTCCCGCAGGCTGTCCTCATAGCAGAGGTGCTTCAACCCTCTAATCATTTTTGTGGCCTCTTCTGGACCTGCTCCGTCAGGACCATGTCTTTTCTGTATTGAGGGCTCCAGAGCTGGACATAGTACTCCATGTGAGTTCTCAGCAGAGTAAAGTGGCAGAATCAACCCTCTGGACGTGCTGTCCACATGTCTTTTGATGCAGCCCAGGATGTAATTTGCCTTCTGGGCTGCAAGCTCACATTATCTGCTTATGTCCAGCTTCTTGTCCACCAGCACCCCCAAGTCCTTCTCCACAAGGCTGCTTTCTATCACCACCTCCTCCCTGAGTCTGCATTGATAGTGAGGATTGTTCTGACCCAGGTGCAAAACCCTGCACTTGCTCTTTTTGAACCTCAGGAAGCTCGCTTGGGTGCACACCTCTCCAGCTTGTCAGATCCCTCTGGATGACCTCCTGTCCCTCACTCAGCATGGGGGATGGGTTTAGCTTGTTTTCGTCTAACATTATTCTCTGGAAAGAATAGTAAAGGTTTACACAAAGAACCCTTTTTCTTCCAGATATTCCTCTTCGACAAGTGATAGCTGAAGAATGTGTTGCCTTCCTGTTAAACTGGTGTGAGAATGAGTATTTGACTATGCAAGTTCCATTACCTCTGGTTCAGACTAATCCTTATGTGAAGGTAATGAGTGCTCAGTCTCAAACCTTGTAATACACTTTTTCCTGTTGAAGTCTTTTGTACATTTAAAAGCCTGTAGCCTTGTGTCTCAAGTGTCAGATGTTTGTTGCTATAAGGAGTTAAGTTTGGTGTAGAAGACAGTACAGCTAAGTGACAAAAGACCTGCAGGCTGTGCCACAAAAAGAGATGAACAGACTGTTTTATAAGACCCCTTCTGAGCTTGGTTCCATAAGCTTCAGGCATGTGGTTGTGATCCATAAGCTAACTGAAACTCTGTAGCTCTATGGAAGAGTATTCATCTCTCAGCAGGAACTTGGCCTACATTCTTGTAGGAGAAGTGCACAGGTTTCATGTCTGCTTGTTTTTTATGTTCCCAAGACTATTTTTTCCCCAGATGCACTGTAATGGTTCCACTTTCTAACCCAGCACTACCTGGTTTGAACTTTGCTTTCAAAATGGTTTGGCAGCTTCAGAGTGAGGCAGTGAAGCTGAATGTGGATCATAATCAATGACAGATTTATTTTGGGCCTGCCCTGCTTACCTGTTACATTTTCTAATTTCCCTTTTGAGGTTCAACTTTTTCTCTGTGGCAGAGGGTGCCAGGTGAATTAGTGTGTGAAAGTTTTAAGGGGATTCTAGGGAGCCACCATTTGTAAAACTGCATTTTATGGGATTTAGCTTTTATGCAGTATATTTCAGTAAAGCTTGTGTTTTCTGGAGCATGTAGTAAGAAAATAACACCCTAAGGAAACTAATAAAGAGAAAAATACCTGTTGTCTGATTCCTATCCTTAAGTTCCTTGTAGGTGTCTCTATTGCATAGTTTAGTCACTTTGCTTTGAAGTTTGTAATGTAGAATCACTTGCTTGGCCGTTCTAACTGCCAGCAGTTCCTTTGCAGTGGTCACTATTCAGAGAAGCTGAGCACATCCAGAGAAGGGCCACGAGGATGATCAGAGCTGGAGCTCCTCTGCTATGATGACAGGCTGAGAGAGTTGGGGTTGTTCAGTGTGGAGAAGAGAAGGCTCCAAGGAGACCTCATTGTGGCCTTCCTGAAGGAGGCTACAGGAAAGCTGGGGAGAGACTGTTTAGGGTGTTCCGGTAGTGATAGGACTTGGGGAAATGGATCCAAGCTAGAAGAGGGGAGATTTAGATTAGGTGTTAGGAAGAAGTTGCTCACTTTGAGGGTGGTGAGAGACTGGCACAGGTTGCCCAAGAGGCTGGTGGAAGCCTCATCCCTGCATGTTTTTAATGCCAGTCTGGATGTGGTTCTGGGCAGCCTGATCCAGTGTGAGGTGTCCCTGCCCATGGCAGAAGAGTTGGAACTGAATGATCCTTGGGGTCCCTCCTAACCCTGACAGTTCTGTGATTGTTGTATTTTTTCTCACTTGTATTTCATAGCTGGGACAGTTACTGGCTGCTACATGCAAAGAACTTCCAGGTCCCAAAGAAAGCAGACGAACAGCTAAAGACCTTTGGGAAGTCGTTGTGCAAATCTGCAGCGTCTCCAACCAACACAAACGGGGGAATGATGGCAGAGTCAGTTTGATAAAACACAGGGAGTCTACCTTGGGCATTATGTACAGGTATGGCTGTTAAAATTGTTTAGAATGCTGACAGCAGCTAAAGATCTCTGCTGAGTCAACTATCTGGTGGTGATGTGCTGACTAGAGCACCTCTGCTGCTGGGGTTGTTTAGCCTGGGGAAGTGAAGGCTCTGAACTAATAGCAGCCTGTGAGAACCTGAAGGGGGCTACAAAAAGGATGGAGAGACACTGTTTGCAAAGACCTGCAGTGATAGGACAAGGGACAATGGCTTCAAACTAAGGAAAAGCAGGTTTAGATTGGGTGTTAGGAACAGGTTCTTTACTATGAGGATGCTTGACTCTGGTGAGGCCACACCTGGAGTATTGTGTTCAGTTTTGGGCACCTAGATACAAGATGGATATTGAGGTGCTGGAGCAAGTGCAGAGCAAGGCAAGAAAGCTGGGGAAGGGCCTGAAGAATAAATCTGATGAGGAGCTACTGAAGGAGCTGGGGATGGTTAGTTTGAGAAGAGGAGGCTGAAGGGACACCTCATCACTGTCTACAGCTACCTGAAAGGAGGTTGTGGAGAGGTTGGTGCTGGTGTCTTCTCACAGGTAATTACTGATAGAACGAGAGGGAATGGCCTCAAGATGCCACTGGGTAGGTTTAGAATGGACTTTTCCCAGCAAGAGTGGTCAGGCACTGGAATGGGCTGCCCGGGGAGGTGGTTGGAGTCTCCAGCCCTGGATGTGTTTGGATGTGGTGCTTGGGGATATGGTTTGGGGCAAACCTTGCAAAGCAGGGTTTTCAGTTGGACTTGGTGATCCTGAGATTTTCCAACCTGAATATTTCTGTGATCATGTGGTTTTTCTGACCCCTCTGATTCAAATAGTGTAGAGCAGTGACCCTGTCGTTACAGAAAAGAAGCAGCTGAACCTTTTCCAGCTAGACTGTGCCTGCCTTACGGTGTCTGATGTGGCAAGTCAGTCAGTGTACATTGCAAGTGATCCTTGTGGGGACCCTCTTCTGTGAGCCTGTAGGTCACTGTTGCACTCCTAGCTTGGAGAATTGCAGTTCAGTTGGTTTCTCTTTTTGAGTGAGTCAGCGGCTGACTTACCACAAAATGCTTCTCACGGCTTTTTTTTTTTTTTTAGGGTGGTGAATAACAGATACCTGTTACCCAACCTATTCTAAATGTAGAACTTGCTCATGACCATTAAAAGTGAATGACCTGCCCTAACATTTTGCACTTCTCTTCCCTGCATTTGTAAACTTAGAGGTGAAGGAGTATTTTGGCAGGTGAAGAGCTTGCTTTACAGCCTTTTGTTCCCAGTGTATTGTTTGCAGTTGTTCTTTGTTGTGGGTGATTACTGACATGGGTGTTTGTCTCCCATCTTAGGAGTGAATTGCTGTCCTTCATCAAAAAGCTTCGGGTGAGTTGCAAATGCTCTTCAGAATGGGTCTGCAACCACAGGCTTCTCCTGTTAAATTCCAGACAATCTAACAGTTATTTAGGTATTTTGTATGGCTGAAGAACGTCTGGATTTGCTACAGCTGCTATGCAGCAGTGTGGAATAGCTTGGAAGGAGAACTTCACTGTCAGAATTCAGGGTAGCTCTGTTCACATCAGGAGTGTGCTTTACTGCAGCTGTCACGTAGCAAAACATCCCTTTTGGAGGGGGAAGGATGCTCTATTTGCATCCTAACTAAGCAGCAGAAGTAGAGGACTGAACATTGTTTATAGCTTGTAGGTTTGTGAATGCAGGGGAAGTTGTATGCCTAGCTTAAGGTTAGGCTGTAGCCACAGAAACAACATAAAGATTGTTCAGCCTTCGAGTTTGTATATGAGGATTTCTTCAGGAAGATCTGGAGTAATTAACGGCTTCCTGCAGAAACTTTATCACAGGATCCTTGTACTGCAGGATCCTTAAATCAGTTCCTGATTTCAGCAGGGTATTATAATGATCAGAACTGCTGGCATAGTTTTGAAGCTTAGGGAAGAAAGTGGAATTTTGGTAGTTATGTGGATGTTTTGGCTTTTTGCCTTTGCAGGAACCGTTGGTTTTAACAACAATATTATCTCTGTTTGTCAAGCTCCATAACGTTCGGGTGAGTATATAAATGTATTGGGGCAGGCTAGTCCCAGGCACAAATCCAGGCTGGGTGCATACTGGGCTGAGAGTAGCCCTGAAGAAAGAGACTTGGGGGTATTGGTTGATGGGAAGCTCCCCATGAGTCAGCAGTGCCCTCATGCAGCCCAGCAGACAGCTGTCTGCTGGGCTGCAGACAGAGGACAGCAGGACAAGAGAGGGGATTCTGCCCCTTGGCTCTGCTCTGCTGAGACCTCACCTCAAATCCTGCCTCCAGTTCTGCTGTCCCCAGCAAAAGAAGGACACAGAGCTGCTGGAGCAAGTCAGGGCCACTGTGGCAAGTAGGGCCACAAAGATGATCCAAGGGCTGGAGCACCTCTGCTGTGAGGATAGGGTGAGGAAGCTGGGGTTGTTCAGCCTGGAAAAGAGAAGACTCTGGGGTGACCTTAGAGCTGCCTTCCGATAGCTGAAGGGATCCTCCAGGAAGGCTGCAGAGGGACATTTCCTAAGGCTGTCAAGAGACAGGCCAAGGGAATATGGTTTGAAGCAGAGAGAGTAGGTTTGTAGTGGATCTTAGGAAGAAGTTCTTTAGTCTGAGGGTGTCAGACTCTGGAATAGGCTGCCCAGAATGGTTGTGGCTTCTGTCCCCCCTGGGAATGTCTAAGGCTAGGTTGGATGAGGCCTTAGGCAGCTGAGTATCATTGAGTGGTGTCCTTGCCCATAGCAGTTGTGTTAGAGTAGATGATGTCTGAGGTCACTTCCAACCTATCCATTCAAACATCTTGCTGGGTGTTACTGAAATGTTCTCACTGTCATTTCTCACTCCATCTTTCTTCTCCCAGGAAGATATTGTGAATGACATTGCAGCAGAGCACATTTCCATCTGGCCCTCATCCATCCCCAAGTAAGATAATCAAAACTAGAACTGTCAAACTGTACACTGGTGTGGTTGGTTTGGTTCCAGCTGCTGTGTGTGTTTGTGACATTCCTGCCATAGTAAGGGTGTCGCTGCCCTCTGTTCTCTCTGTGGGCAGATTTCCCTGGTTGTACAAATGTTTTTGTTCCTGATTTGATAATCTGTATGGAGATGCAGGTACAAGTAACTGGTACAGCTGCATAGAGCTCAGTGTGGCTCACAGCTGTGTTAACCATGAACAAAACAACCCATCATTGCTTTGTGGTGTGTTCGAGTAGTTGCCCAAGTCCTGTGTGACACAGGGTGTGTGGTGCCTTGTTCTGGCTGGACTGAACTGTGTATCTCCAGTTCTGGGGGGCTGCAGCCTCACTGGTTTAGATTGCTTCTGTGCATTGAGCGTGTGTGCTGTGCCTGGTGTGCTTAACTAGCGTTTAAGTGGTCTGTCTGAGCAGCTTCCTTGTAGCTGGTACAGGCTTCAGTGTATGCTGCAAGATCAAGAAGAAGAAAGTTATTCTCAGTGTTACCAGAACTTAGCAGTAGGGTAAGAAAAAATGGGTTTAAAGTTGGACATTTCAACTCTGGAAAGGGCTCTCCAAGCAGTGTGCCAAACCATCCCCAGCCTTCTTTTCCAAGCTAGTTCCCTAAGTGTCCAGAGATTGCTGCCTGGCCATTCATGTAGGTGCTGTGATAAATTTGTAGTGGTTTCAGGTGTTTTCTTCACACTTCTTACAACTTAGAACCTGAATTCTTGCACAGGACTCTTTAATGGGGTCAGACATATCAGGTTCTGACTTTTTGTCCAAGTCTGTGAGGGGTTCTGCCAGGTTCACTGCATTGAAATAATTCAGCAGCAGCCTTAGTACTAAATCTTCCCCAGAGCTATTTTTTTGAGTGACTCTTGTTAATGTAAGGTGCTCTGGCCTTAACCTAGAGAGGAAATCACATTGGTGTTTAAAAACAACACAAAACAATAACTTGAATTGTTTTTCTCCCTTTTTTTCCTGTAGTCTTCAATCAGTGGACTTCGAAGCTGTGGCTGTCACAGTAAAAGAGTTGGTCAGCTATGCTTTGACTATCAATGCCAACAACCACTTCTGGTTAATCATTCAGGCAGATATTTATTTTGGTAAGTGAAACCAGTGTCTGTATTCTGCAGGTGTTTAGGGGAACCTTGCTTCTCTGAGGTTTGCTTGACATAACCCTCCTTGGACTTCCTCTGATGAAAAGAAGCTTAAGTGATACAGAAGTTTAAAATCTCGAGAGAGACAGGGATCTACTGGAGAGAGTCCAGCAGAGAGCTACAAGGATGACTGGGGAATTTGAACATCTGTCCTGTGAAGAGAGCCCTGGGGCTATTCAGAAGAGAAGGCTGAGAGGGGATCTTATCAGTGTGTATAAATACCTGAGGAGTGAGTGTCAGGATGAATGTGTTGGTCTCTTTTTGGTGGTGCCCAATGATAGGACAAGGAACAACAGGTACAAGCTGAAACACAGGAGGTTCCACCTCAACATGAGGAGGGATTTCTTTGTGGTGAGGGTGCTGGAGCCTTGGAACAGGCTGCCCAGAGAGGTTGTGGAGTCTCCTTCTCTGGAGACTTCCAAAACCCTCTTGGATGCATTCCAGTGTGACCTGCCCTAGGTGATCCTGCTCTGGCATGGGGGTTGGAACTGATCTCTGGAGGTCCCTTCCAACCGCTTGCATTATGTGGTTCTGTCATCTTTAGGTGCAGTAGTGTTGGTGGGTTTCTGTGAAGTTGTGTAAGCTCACACAGAGATTGAGCTTTGGACGGTGTCATGTGGGCTGCAAGGTAAGGGAAATTAAGTCATGTCAGCTTCAGTTTTGTTAGTGCAGCTGGCCCTTGGGTGGTATCATTATGGAAGGCCCCAGCACTGGGGTCTTTTACTAAGGGAATGGAAGTTATGCCTGTAATGCTTGCTTTGAAATGTGGAGGTCACAGAGGAGAAAGGAGCTCTATTTTATCTAGGAAAGTATCTCAAATTTGTAAACAGGGAAGCAGGAGCTCCTGATCTGGTACTGGTTGTGGTGGGAAGCTCTGTCCTCTCGTGATGTCCTCACTTGCCTCTTCCCCAGCGCTTCTTGTTTCTCTGCTGGTAGCAGCCAACAGAACTAGGACATACAGTGTTTCTGATTCTGGGCACACACCCAGACTGTACCAGGACAGTGGGTGCCTGGGAGGATCCTGCCCAGTTTGTGATAGATGCTTTGCTAAATTACTCCCCACTCCAGAGGCAGCTTCTGGGGCTGGCTCTGCAGTGTGAGCAAAGAGAATGCAGAGAGGTAGGTGCTGAGGAATGAACTTTCAGAAGCTAGCCAGGCAGGTATGGTACTACCTGGTGCATGTGCTAGGGAAGGACATGACCATGTCCTTCTGTCTTTGGGGTTGGCTGTTTCTTCCACTTCAGTTACCTGTTGGGTGCGCTCTAGTGAGATTTGGCATTCAAGCCAGCTGGTTCTTTTCTGTCAAAGCAGGGCATGTACTGTGCCTCTGTCATCTACTTGCTGCTGCTTTGGGCTGTCGGAGGAGGCCAGGTGCATGTTCCCAAGTGTCTTTTTGATTAGTTTTGGGGTTTTTTTTTAAGCTGTAGTGTAGAAATCCTGGCCTGTTTCTTCAAAAGGAGACTAATTTGTCGAGAAGATGCTTTGTAGCCCTTGGGGTGAAGGAGGGGCCTTAATCCAGCATTTAGGGCAGTCTTGATAATGGGAGAGTGATTCAGATTAGAAACTGGCACTACTTACTACTCACAGAGGGGAACAGCATCCCACAAGGATGGCGTTTGTGTAGGGAGCCTCAAAAGCTGGTACCTGAGAGAAGTGGTTGGAGCGCTCCTGGCATGTGTCAGGTCTGTGTTTCAAAAGCTGTGTGGACAAGCAGACTTATCTCACCAGCCCCTGAAGGTTCACCGTGTTGTTTCACTAAGAACTTAATGGGGTAGAAAAAGTGCTGAGACATGAGATGTGTGGCACCAGCTTCGAACCAGTTAAACCCCCTCACTACCACCTGCATGCAAAGTTGTATGAAGGCAGACTTTTTCACACTGAGGCTGATGGGTTGAAGGTCAAATGCCTCAGAAGTGAGAAGGCAGCACTTTGCCTGTGTTGCTGCTGTTCCTGGCTGTGCAATTTTCTGTCTCTTTCAGGTTTATCACCTCCTTTGTGGCTGTGCTTTTTAAACAATGACCAGTAGGTCACTTTCCCAACAGAATTCTGCCGAGAGAGACTTGTGTCTGAATAGTTCAGTAGTTCATCTGAGTCTCTTAGAGCTGCTGGATCATTTTGCCTCTTTTTTTTTTTTTTTTTTTTTTGTGGGAGATTTTTTGAAATTTCTGACGATTTATAAGCTCATAAATTTNCTCAGCAGCCCTTCACTATTACCTGCAGGCAGGAGCTGTGTGCTCAGACTTCTTCAATAAGATGGTACCTTCAGATGTGTACACAGACCAGGTGAGTCGAGGTGGGATTTAGATGCAGGAAAAATACCTCTTTGGGTTCAGTCAGGATCCTGATTCTGGCAGCCTGTAAGACTTTGTATCTTGATGCACTGAGAGATTTGAATCCTTGTTGCTCAAGGCCACAAAGTCTGAAGGTTCTCCTTTACTAAAGCAAGAGAACCCTTTTCTGTGAGTCTAATGTGCAGTGCTGCCAGCTGGGGAAGTGCTGGTCCTGGACTCCAGTGCAGCAGTGGGCAGGTGACCCAGCCAGGAACTCACACATGACTCTGTGGTGATCCCTCAGGCCAGCACAGCAGCACTGGCTCTGCCTCACCCACCCTGCTGTAGCGCTGGCATGAGCCTTCAGCTGGTGAACACAGCTAGCTCCCACTGTGCTTCTGGGGGTCATGGCACACAGATGGAGCATGCCTGCCTCCAGCCTTGGTGCAGGCAAACATGAGGGCATTGTCTAAACTCTTCTGCACTACTGCAAATTCTGGCTGACACAGGCAAGGTATGGGAGTATGGATCACAGAAGCAGTGAGTTGGGGAGTGCTGTGTTCAGCTCTATGGCCTCCAGCACAAGAGAGACAGAGGAAGCCACGATGCTCATAGGACTGGAGCACCTCTGCTGTGAAGACAGGCTGAAAGAATTGGGGTTGTTCAGCTTGGAGTGGAGAAGGCTCCAGGAAGACCTTAGAGATATATTTCAATATCTGAAGGAGACTACAGGAAGGCTGGGGAGGGACTATTTAGAAGGGCTTGTGGGGGTAGGATGAGGGGCAATGGTTTGAAACTGGAGCAGGGAAGGTTTGGCCTGGACTTCAGAAGGATCTTCTGCACAGTGAGAGTGGTGAAATCCTGGAACAGGCTGCCCAGGGCTGTGGTTGAGGCCCCATCCCTGGAAATATTCAAGATGAGATTGGATGTGACCCTGTGCAGCCTGTTCTAGTTGGAGGTGTCCCTGTTGGGTGCAGAGCACTGGCCAAGATATTTTTTGGAGGGTTCTTGTGAGACTCAGACATGAGCTCCTTCTCACACTGGTGTGTTTCCCAGACTCTGGCAGTGAGCAGAGCTGAGCTGCAGCACTGTGCAGGCTTCTCTAGAGATGGGTGCAGCTCTAATTTACTGCTGTGAAGTGTGCCAGAGGTCCTGCACTGCATGCACCATGACCCTCTGTGCTTTGCAAGGTGGTGTAAACGAGTGATTTATCACTTGCAAGGGCACCTTGAGGAGAAGCCCTTCACTATGTGTGCTGGGGACATCTCCAGTCTCAGCCACAGCATGTTCTGGTGACATCTTGGTCCCTTCAGCCTTTCTCCAGGCATTTGCCCTGTTCATTAGGAAGCTGCTCTGTTGCTTGCAGACCACATTTCAGTAGGCCAGAGGGAGGCGCTGTCCGGAGCCAGGGAAGAGGAGGGCGTTTACCTGCCCTGTCTGGCTGCTGCCCTTCAGCTGGCAGGAGAGAAGCTTCAGACTCCTCTGGGGGCCTGACTGTTCACAGCCCAGCGGAAGCTGTGCCTTGTGCCAGTGGTAGCTGTGCCTGCCATGCTAGCCAGCACCTATCTGCCCAGGTGTGAGAGCTGCTGGCTGATAGCCAGGCCTTTTCTGTGAGTATGTGCTGGTTTGAGGCCAATTGGAATATTTTAATGAGAGAAATTAGATTGTTGGTTGTGAAAATAGTGATGCAGCAAGCCAATGAGTGATACAGACTTCAAGGGATGAAAAGCCAAAATGTAAACAAGTTGTCCCACTTTGTTCTGGGACTTTGCTTCCTTCCACTTCTCCTTTGTTCTGCTCTGATCTCTCCACTAATCTTGGCTAACAGGTAACAAAATAAGCTTTGCTGGTTGTTTCATTTGTCTGTCTGGGAAGGAAGAGGGGGAGAGAGGAGGGGGTAGCTTTGAGCCCCTTCTGGGAAGTGTTTGTCCAGGAAGGAGTTTGGATTTCTGTATTATTTCCAATTTGTATCTGATTGTAAATACTTGTAAGTATATTGTGTATATATGCTTGTAAATTTTGCTTTGCTGTAAATACAGCTTCAGCTTACTTCTAAGCCGTCTGAGCTAGTCTGGTAAATTTAAATGGGGCGGGGGGAATGTGCAGTTTCTCAACCCAGTACAGGGTGGCAGGAGATAGAGGTGAAGTATTTACCAAAGCCAGTGCCTTGTTCTGTAGCACATCCCATACCCCTGTGAAGGAGATCGGTGAGTGTGCTAAGACTCCAGGAACTGGAGGGGTCAGAGCATTGCAGACAGCTAGCTGAAAAAAATCATAACATGGAAAGTTGCTGTTTGTGTTCTGGTGCAAGCACTTCAAAACTTTTTTTTTTTTTTTTTAACCTGCTGTAGGTGATAAAAAGAATGATCAAGTGTTGTTCTTTACTCAACTGTCACACCCAGGTAAGAGGGGAAACATGAAGTAAAACATTGATCTGTAATGGAAAAGGGAGAACTTGCTAAAATTAAATGTGAGTCCAACCTGCCCTGCAAGGAAACCTTCCCTGCTGCTTCTAGGACACTAAAAGAACCAAAATCAACGAGTAAATAAGCATATTGTTGGAAATGTTGCAAAGAGTAGATGGTCTGGGGATTTTGTCCCATTTTTACTCTCAAGATGTAGGGTTTTTTGTTTTTTTTTTCCTTTATGGTTTGTCAAGTTGAGAGAGTATCTGTGGGGTGGTGTTAGGAAGCCAGCCTATTGTTCACTGTGGCCACTGCTGAGTCCCTCCAAGAAGGGATAATGCTTAGCTTGGGCTCTGATGTTGAGAGCTATCAAATGCATTCAGAAACCTGGATGCTGAGTCAGCCTCTTCAGGGTTTAGTGAAAACTCCCTTTTAGCTACAGCTGTTGCTATTTCAGTTGCACACTCTGAAAGCTGAGCTGCTTAGAACTTGCTCACTCTAGAAACAAGCACTTGATGAGGTCTAGGAACAGGGTGGGGGTTGTGGGGAGTTAAAGCTGGTGGGCAGCCCTGAGGGGCAAATGGCTATTTCTGGGTTTATGCCAGCTCTTGTATTTTACAGGTAGCTATTTTGTGCCAGTTCCTCAGAGAAGTCGACTATAAAACAGCCTTTAAAGCACTGCAGGAACAGAACAGGTAAATGGTGGGAGGAGGTTTTTCAATGGGCAGGCCCAAGGGGTGGTGCTTTTACAGAACTTCTCCTCTCTTCCAGTCATGATGCTATGGATTCTTACTATGAGTACATCTGGGATGTTACTATCTTGGAGTATTTGACCTGTATCCTTTTACTAGAATGCCACCACAGAAAACTCACTCTGGAGGTTTGTGGCTGGAAAAAGTCCATTTTGTACCCAAGTGTCTTCCCTTGACTCAGCCTCAGATCTCCACCACAAAAGAGGGGAGACAGACAAGCGGCAGATAGCGGTAAGTGAATGCAGGCTGCTGTGGGGTCCTCCCTTGCGCACAGTCACAGAATGCTAGGGGTTGAAAAGGTGCTTCAGAAACCATCCAGTCCACCCCCCCCTGCCAGAGCAGCATCACCTAAGGCAGGGCACGCAGAAACACATTAGCATGCATTTGGAATGTCTCCAGTTGAGATTCCACAACCTCTGGAGTAGCCTGCTTACGTGGCACCTCCTCTACTTCACCTTGCACTCATTGCCCCCTCTCCTGTCCCTCTTTAGAAAGATTGACCACTTGCAGTCTTGATCCTGCTGTGCAGGGCTAAGTGCCTGTGAGCTGATGTGAAGTGGGGGCGGGATGCACAGCACATTAAAGAAATAAAACATCCCTTGAACTAGTGCTGAAAGTGCCTTGTAATGAGACAGCTGAACTGGAACCACTGCTGCTAGAGATGTCTCTCTTGTGTCCTCAGATAAAAGCCATTGGCCAGACAGAGCTGAATGCCAGTAACCCTGAAGAAGTCCTACAGCTTGCTGCCCAGAGAAGGAAAAAGAAGTTTCTCCAAGCAATGGCAAAGCTTTACTTCTAGGCTAATGCTGAAAGACTCCTAAACTGTGTGAAAGTGGAAAAGCAAAAACTCCAGGCTTTATTTTTTAAATTCATTTAAACTTTTGTACAACATTTACAGTCTGTCTCTTTCTTTTTAGCAATAGATGAACTCTCACAATAAACCCCTTCTTTTTACACACTGTACAGAAGGCTGCAAGCAACTTCAGCTCCTTCCACCATGGCTTGTTCAAAGAATTCAAGTTTACTAAGTTTGCTGAGTTTGATGTGGATGGCACCTGATGCTCTAGCGCAGCTTCACAGACTTCTTTGTTCACTGGATGTGGGGCACAGGGAGGAGCAAGTTGGAAGACCAATACCCATCTTACCCAGCAGTGTCCCTTCACCACAGAAGTGACGCAGAGGTAGTGAACATTGCAAGGCAAACACAGTAGTTAGTTGATGCTGTTTATAAACACTGTTAGAACACAGCTCCACAGTTAAATACTGCTCCTATGGCGTGAGTGGTTGCAGAACACTAGTGGCTCACCTCTTTCAGTTCCCTCTCCAGTTCTTCTGTTCATGCCCAGTGGCTCAGTCTTACAACATAGAACTCTTCCTTTCCAGGACTATGCTTCTTCCAGTTATGAATACTTCAGCTTCAGGGCCTTTTCCTCTACTCTTACCAGAGGTCAGCAAGGCCCTAGAAGTGAAGTTTACAGCAGCCCTCAAAGGGTCATCTGAAACCTCAGCCTGCTGTAGAGCTAGGCTTGGGTGCAGGGCTGGCTGCACTACTGCAAGGGCAGGGTGGTTTTGGAGAAGGCAGCTGCTTGTCCCTGGTGTCTGCAATGCTGTACCTGAGCATCTGGGGGCTAAGTCAGCCTTTTCACCTGTAACCTTAACAAGGAAAGGAAATGAGGAAGTTACACAAGCTGCCATGAAATTCAGCTGCAGGACTGGCCCAAGTTTGCTGTGGAAGCCGAGTGGACAAATTTTGCCAGTAAGCGGCTGTTTGAAAAGTTCTTGAACTCCTTATATTTGGAATGGTCAGGCTTGAACTAAGTTGTGTCTGAGAATGGACCAAAGTTGTCCGGGCTCCTTTGCTAGCATAGAGGGACTTGGTGTGTTTTCATCAAGTCTGTTAAGAGGACCAGTCTCAATTTCCAGCTGCTGCTCTGTTGCTGTGTCTTCTACTGCCTTAGTCTTGACTAGCAGTAGAGAGCATGAGGTCACCTTTAGTGTAGTCTTGTTCTGAAGCACCAAGTCTTGTTTCTGAAACTGTTCATCATGGTTGTGGGTTCATATTTCATTTCTTCTCTGTACTTTTGGGAGGGGTTATTATTCCTCCTGTTGACACAGGTGATAACTGACCTGGGGCAGTGGGGGGTGTTACTCCACTGTTCACTTCTTCCTGTGTAGTGGGAGAAGATTACAACAGTTAATACCTGTGATGACAACTACCAGCATTCAGCAGTGCTTCCTCACTGCTAGTATAGTTCAGGGGCTCCAGCTGTAGGATACTGGAGAAAGGAAACAAGGTGACATGGTCTTCAAAACACATCACCAGTACTTCTGCCTGGTAAGGCACATCTAGTTTATGGCAGCATCAAGCAGGAGCCAAAGCCACTGACCACACTTCTGGAGGTGAGCCAGACCAGGTGGGAGCAGGAAGGTGTTTGGTTACCCTTCAGTGCCTGGGTGGAATCACAGAACTTTAGAGGCTGGAGTCCAGCTCCCCTGACAGAGCAGGATCACCTAGGGTAGTCTGCACCAGAACACCTCCAGGTGGGGATTAGGAGACTCCATAACCTCTCTGGGCCCCGTGCTCCAGAGCTCTGGTGCCCTCACTGTAAAGAAGTTTCTCCTCATGGAACCTTCTCTGTTCCAATTTGTATCCGTTGCTCTTTGTCCGTCCACCAAAAAGAGCTTGGCCCCCTCCCCTTGACACGCACCCCACATAGTTACAGACATTGAGATGTCCTTTCAGCCTTCTCCAGACTAAACATCCCCAGAGATCTTGGTGTCGCTTCATAGGGGGAAGATGTTCAACTCCCTCAGTCATCCTCATGGCCCTCCGCTGGACTCTCACCAGCAGCTCCCTGTCTCTTGAACCGGGGAGCCACACACTGGACACAGTATTCCAGGTGTGGTAGCAGCAGGGCACAGTAGAGGTGGAGAAGAACCTCCCTAGACCTGCTGGTCAGACTTTTCCTGATGCACCCCAGGATGCCATTGGCTCTCTTGGCCACAAGGGCACATTGCTGGCCCATGCAGAACTTGCTGCCCACCAGCACTCTAAGGTCTTTCTCCATGGAGCTGCTTTCCAGCAAGGCTGCCCCCAACCCAGCCTGGTAACTGTTGTTATTCCTCCCCAGAGGCAGGACCATGCACTTGGGGTATGCAATACACTCTCCTCTACCGCAAGCACACAAAGCACTTACCAGCATGTCCAAATAGTTTGTGTGGGTCTGGATATTGTGTCTGTCTTCTGCCGCCACCTTCTTGAAGTTCTTCAGCTTCACAGGGACTTTTTTTGCCACGTTCATAAAGGGAAGCATCCATTCTACACACTCTGAAATGCTGTCCCAATCTAAACCTGGAGGGTGGATCACAGGACTGTATTTATGATGGAGATGCAGAGTGTTTAACAAAAAATTATTTCAGACCCAACACTAAGCAATAGCGCAGGGAAAATCTCAGGCACTCCCAGCATTTTCTTCTGCTTGTGGCTGAGGACAGCACAGCAAAGCATCTCTCTGGCCACAAATGTTCCTGCTGCTCACCAGGGGAGACTGAAGGGAGTTATATTTTGGGTCACACTACATAAGGTGACACACACACCACTGCTGTCACAGTCCTTTATGATATCTCAGGCAACACACAGGGCTGAGCTTAATTTGATTATTTTTTTATTATGATATTTTTTCTACTTTCTAAGACTGGCAGGAAATAGCACAAAGGCTACCTGAATGCTGCTGACAGCCAAGGATGGCTGCTAGTAACATTTAGGAGAAAACGGAGCTAATGATCACCAAAACAACTGAGAGTTCTAGAGCAGTGTTAGTCAAAAAGCAAGAAAGGTAAATAAATCATCTGCTCCATTTCCTTAGCAAAGACTGTGCTTCTGCAAGGGCTTCCCATGGCTTCTCAATGGTGTTTCCCTGGGCTTCTCAAAAGGGCTTCCTTCCTTCCTGCATCTTTGTAACACCCAAAATAGTGGAAGTGAAATTAGCCAGGCCAAACCCACTGAACAGAAAATGTTGGTGCCCCTGCAGTAAACCACTGTTGGTAGCCTCAAGCATGTTAACAGCTTACAGAATTCCCTGCCTAACATGACCAAAGTTTATACAGAGGCTTACCTGAAGCTTTTTTAACTACTTCAGCTGAGGTATAGTGGCAGAGTGCTGCAGCAGCTAGGGTCCTGTACTGAAAGTCCAGAGAGTTCACATCCAGAATGCACAGGTCTAAGAGCTGAGGAAATAAAAGGGTGGAGGAAATGAGCATTACAGATTTTAACAAGAGGATACTCAAAGTGCAGTGCTTACAGCAGTCCTCCTCCCACTTGAGAGACGTGGCAGAAATTGCATAAACCTCATTTGCATTTGGCCCCAGTTACAGTGGGTCTCACAGAGGTGATGTGAACCAGTTTGTGCTCTTAGAGCAACACACAAAACACTTTGCCTCTGAAGACTGAAGTAGGCCAGGAGGCTGTCTTTAAAACACCACGTAGCAGCAATGTGGCTGACACCAGCCTACTTTTCAGTCAGACTCTGAGGCTGGACACAACACCCCTACAAAAACTTAGCCACAGCAGTTTCTAAGCAGTCAAAACTCTGCTCAGACTCTTGGGCAGCTACACAGACAGTTACAGACAACGTAGGCGAAAAGCAGCCAGTTGTTCTCAGCCTCTCTCCAGCTGCTGCCACTGTTTGCAGAACTCTAATTAAAAAAAAACAAACAAAAAAAACCCAACAAACAACCCAAAAAAGCTAAGATGGATTTTTTTGTTACTCCAGTGTTCAGAAAAGCCTTAAAATAGGCAAGAGCAAGGAGACAAGAAACAGATGGGTTCTTGTCCTCGAGTGTGAAGTTCTGTGGCAAAGCCAAACCTGCTCCTTTCTTAAAGTAACAGGTGGGGTGAAACAAGGACAAGCATCGCCTAATAGCTTTGGGGACATTCAGTTCTGCTGTAACCACCCCAAGAAGCAGTTCCCAATACAGTTTAAACCTACCTGTGCTATCTGAATGAATTTTTCCTGAGAATACTGAGGTAGCAGCACTTCTGGAATATCCTTCAGAGCATCCACTTGAAGATAGAGGTTCAGCCAAGAGATGATTGTCACTGGACAGAGTTCCCATTTTAAAGCCTGCAAATATTAAACAGTTAAGAACCTTAAGCCAGACAAGAGTAATTTCATGCTCCCAAGTGTTTTCCCACTCTTCCCCTTCCCAGTTGGCTCAGCTTATTGCAGAGATCCTCAACAGACACTAAGGATTATGTACAGTTTCAAGGACATTCATTTCAGATTGCATTCTCACTGCTCTTTCAACAGTCTATATTCCAGGCAGCACAAACAGGTACTTCTAGAAGATGCCACTGCACAGACGCTTCCTTTTGGAAGCTGGGAAATGGAGCCTTTCCCTAGGCTCATCTCTTTTAGGGAAGAATAAATGTGCAGTAAGTTTGGTGATAGTAAAGATGGATCCTTTCCATTGTGTAGTGCCAGTTCTTTCCTTGAGTGTTCCTGGACAGCAAAGGACCCTGACAAGTGCAGTACATTACAGCTACTTCTTTCTGGTCTGCCCCACAAGAAAAACCCTTTCACCTCAGACAGGAGCTGCAGGGGTCTACTGCACATGCAGTGAAGGTGTGGTTGTTTTGCATAAACAAGGGCAGAGATTCGTAGAATGGTTTGAGTTGGAAGGGATCTTAAAGATCATCCAAGCTGTTCAAGACCTCATCCAACCTGGCCTTAAACACCTCCAGGGAAGGGACATTGACAACCTCTCTGAGCATCCTGTTCCAGTGTCTCACCACCCTCTAATTTCTTCCTAACCTCCAGTCCAAACCTGCCCTCCTCAAGCTTCAATCCATTCCCTCTCCTCCTATCACTACAAGCCCTCATAAGAAGTCCCTTCCTGGCTTTCTTGTAGCCCACTTCAGGTACTGGAAGGCTTCTCTTAAGGTCTCCCTGGAGCCTTCTCCAGTGTGAACAGCCCCAACTCTTCCAGCCTGTCCCCATAGGGGAGGTTCTCCATCCCTCTAATCAGCTTTGTGGGGTCCTCTGATCCCACTCAAGCAGCTCCATGTCCCTCTTATGCTGGGGACACCAGAACTGGAAGCAGTGCTGCAGGTGGGGTCTCAGCAAAGCAGAGGGGCAGAATCCCCTCCCTGCGCTGCTGCTCTCCCTGCTGTGGATGCAGCCCACACACAGCCTGCTGGGCTGCCAGCAACCAGTGCTGGCTCCTGGGCAGTCTGTCACCAACTGACACCCCCAAGTCTTCTCCTCCACACTGCTCTCCAGCCACTCCTTGCTTGCACTGCTTTTCCAAAGCAAGTGGGTGACGTTAAAGTTGGGCAGTCTTTCAACCACCAAGCTCAGCACAGTTATTACCTTTAACATAATGAGCTCCATCCTTACAATGTCATCTTCACTGCAAGCACCATCGGTGACGTAGGCAAATTCCTGTATTTTAGGAGCATAGATTTCCTTTGGAGGGAGGAAGAGGAGAGGTAAAGATCAGAGGGTCTTACAATCCTAAGAAAGCCTGAGAAGATCACTGGCAAATACTTTTCAGTCTACATTGAATTGTTACTGTTTCTTACGCTAGAACAGAGGTTTGCCCATGGAATGAGTTGAAAACTCACAGGATGAGGAGAAACTAAACCCAAGTCAGTTCCATGTTTCCTGCTGTAGAAGAGGTCAGATTGATTATGACTCATCTAGCTTTTGAGGAGATAAATGCTGACCAGTCAAGCAGAACACCCTGCTTTCTGCTCAGCCATCCCACCTGATGTGAAGCAGGCATGGTCTCAATTCTCACACAGCCCACTGCTGTCAGAAGTGGCTTTGCTGACACAGGCACTGCCGTCACAGATTTCTTCACTTTTAGAAAAGACAGACAAAAGCTGAGGAAAAATCCCACAGCCACTATAGTTGGCAAAATCCATGGGGAAGAGGGGGTTAACAAAGACACTTCTCAGTTGGGGCCACTGAATTGCTTCTATACTGACACCCCCTGCACTTTCATAGGATAGACAACTGCACACTGCTCTGGCCTTAGGAACAGCAGCCAACTGTGGGCAATTCCAAACATAAAAATGGAGTATCCCAGATCTTCCTCTCAGCCTAGCCTTCCATGCACTACACAGATGTCCACTCTTGGCTCGTAGGTGCAGCACACAATGCCATCCACCACCATCACAGCACTTCCCAGTGGGGAAAATCCACTGTACTGCTTTACTGCAATAGCAGTCTGACCTACAGCAAATTGAGGCTCAGGCTTGGTTTTGGTCACACCCATTCCCGAGGTTGTTTACTAACTGCTGCATGTTTAGAAAAAGACAAAACAAACACAGCTATTCCTAGCACATCTGCATGCCTTTTAAGTTTATGCTGTCTCCTTCCCTGATGCTGAAGTAAGGAAGGACAGAGACTGCAGTCCAAAAGACTGACAGCTGAAGGAAAACAATGTCCCCTTCCAGCCTTCAGTGTTGTATTTCCACCATTAAGTTCAATGGATTCAGACAGAAAAATAAGATTCTGTGAAATATCTTTTTAACTATTCCAAACTCAATATCCCCCTCCCCATAACAGAGCTTCTTACCTCCAGTTTGGAAGCAATGAATAATGAGGTAATTCCTATGAGCTGAAGCATGCTCTTGTTGATGTTCTTCTGTGTCAACATGAATCTGTCAAAAAAGTCCTGAGCTAGGTAGAAAGTTTCCCTGTGGAGCGCATATACCTCACATACCTACAACGGGACAAAAAAAAATTCAGTTTGCTTTAACAAAACCCCCTGTACATACATGGGGTTGCTCAGGCTTCAACAGCTGCAGTTTTCTCTTATGCACACACTGTTGCATACCTGGGTGGATGTACTGGTTAGTATGGGTCTCAAAAAAGTATTTCTCATGCTCCCAACTAAATGCATATTGGGCAGTAATTCAAGTAAGATCCTGTCCACATCAAGAACCTTCAGATGCCAGCCACTAATAGATGACTTCTTTCTACTCTTGTCATTTAAAAATCACTTGTAAATCAGCAAACAGCATTAGTGGCTGACATTTAAGAGCTCCTGACATAAGGCAGGGCCAGGCTGGTCAGCCAAGTGAACACACAGAGTTGTCTCATGTCTAGGATGTGAACTCAGAACTCCAAAGCTGATTGGTCCCTAGCAATTCAAATATGAATGTCTCAAAAGAGATTTCACTCCTTCCCTCCAAGTATTGTGGCAAGTGACATCTTTTACAAGTACGTCTAAAACCAGAGCACCACAATGGGACTGCAGAGCTGCTGGAGATCCTGGGAAAGTGAGGGTGCTTTTAGACATCCCTTCTCAGCATGGGTCATGAGCTAGCAGTGCCCTCCTTCAGCAGTTCTTGCAGGAACTACCCCCTCTACATCTCAATTCAACAAAGCACGTGGTCAAAGTGCTCTCCAGCCTGCTGATAAATGCAGTGGTAGCCTTCTCCTTCTCAGACCTCCTCTCCTTGAGGGGAGACTTTATCACTCTCTACAACTACCTGAAAGGAGGCAGACAAGGGGTGGAGGTTGGTCTCTTCTCCCTGGTAACAAGTGACAGGACAAGAGGAAAATTATTCCCTGAAAGGGTTTCTCAAAGACTGGAACAAGCTTCCCAGGGAGGTGATTTAATCTCCATCCCTGGAGGTGTTTGAAAAAGACAGGAATGTGATGCTAAGTGACATGGTTTATCTCCAGCCTTGGTGGAGTTAAGAGAACGGTTAGACTTGATCTTAAAGAGCTTTTCCAACCAACACAATTCTAAGTGCAAAAATTAGGTACTACTGTGTGTGGAAGAGCCGAGTATAGCTCACCCTGAGGATCAAAAAGCAGTAGTTTGTAACCCTCCTGTTGCAAACTAGTTTGGGCATTTATTATTACTGTACATTTTGCTATTAGATTTTTATACAAAGCTGTGCTTTGACCTGGTTCTTCACAGGCATAACACATGGCAAAGTAAGCAAAAGAACACACCTCCAAGAGCCAGTCTAACAGTATTGATCTCATGTGAGGCTGCAAACTAGAATGGAGTGATGTGAAATGCTTGCAGTGAGCGTATCTGTTCTCCTTCTTCAGGATGTTGAGCCAGACATCTTTGGAATTTCCCCAGCTATGGAAGAAAGTTACACAAAGCACGGTTCAGTTGACACACATCTTAACAAAAGGAGTAGAAAACCATTACTTATTGTTTACAGATATGCAGGAACTGAAAGAAGGATAATACATAATGAAAGATCTTTATGCTAATTAAGCCCTTGAGCAGCCAAGTCTAGTTGAGGGGCATTGCTGCCCATGACAGATGGGCTAGAGTAGATAATCTCTGAGGTCCCTCCCAACCTAGGACATTTTAGGAATCCATAGTTAGAAAGCTGCAGGTAATTTGAGTGTTTTACAGCACCACAACAGCAGCTTCCCATCATCAACAATTCCAGTACCAATGAAATTAACACGGGCACCCCAAACTTGCATTTACAACCAGGGCCTACTATTTTCCCTAGTTAGGTGCTGTCCAGAGGGCAGATAAAAAGCTGGGGTTGGTCTCTTCTCCCAGGTAACCAGTGATAGGACAAATGGAGATGGGTTTAAGTTGTATCAGAGCAGGTTTAGGTTTAACATGAGGGAAAACTTCTTTATTGCAAGAATGGTGAAGGTTTGGAAGAGGCTGCCCAGGGAGGTAGCAGAGTTGCCATCCCTGGAGGTGTTCAAGAAGCGGCAGCTGTGGTGCTTCAGGACACGGTTTAGTGGTTGGATTTGATGATCTTAAAGGTCTTTTCCAGTCTTAGTGCTTCTGTGTTTCTATGTACAGATGGTATTTAAAAGTTACTCATCCATTTCTTTTCTAGCCTACCATAAAGCTCAGCAACAGGCTCTTGTGAGGAAAAATTGAGTTCTTGTTCATTAGTAACTTAGCATTTATTAGCAGCAGGTCTTCTTGGGAAGAAAAAAATGCCTATATCATTAATAGGGCCTAGGTTTAATCTGTAATTATTGTTATTATGATTTGATGTGGTTTTCTTCTCATCCTGCAGTTTCTGAGAGGGACAGAATATTAATCACTGAAACACTGACTTCCTACTGAAGTTTTCAGAGCTATGCATTCATCCTTCCCCAGACAGAAGCAGATTAAGCAGATGTGATCACTGGTATCACCTGCAAATTGTAACAGACCACGTTCATCTCCTACCATTCTAAGGTAAAAACTGAGACAAAACATCAGCACACAGCACCTCTCAGGTCTGATGAAGTTTCGGCCAGAACAAATAAAAACCATGGTGGTTTTAGAAAGGTTATCTTAGGAGTAATGCTTCATGTTCTGCATACCTTCTCATTCACCCCAGCAGAAGTTTTCCCTGATGCACATCAGGCTACTACAGAGAGCAGACAAGGTACTCATCTAAAGCACCTGAATGGCTAAGAGTCAGAAACTTAAAATCAGCTTTAGTCACCCCATCTGTCCCTCTCCCTGCCTAAGGGAAACATTTTCTCCACATATGACTGCACCAAGCACACTGCATTGGTATTAGCAAGTTACCTGCACAGGATTATCACCTCACTTCTATTTGCATATACCTTTTAGGTATTTCCAGAAAACTTTGCTTTCTGTTTTTTGGGCTCTCACATCTAAATAGCAGTGAAAGATGTTTTTAGTTTAACCTCTTAACCACTTAAGAGTCTCCAGCATAAACAGACAGTACCAAAAGGTAAATATTATCTGCTGGAAAGCAGCTCCATGCAGAAAGACCTTAGAGTCCTAGAAGATAGCAAGTTCTGCATGGGCCAGCAATGTGCCCTCGTGGCCAAGAGGGCCGACAGCATCTTGGGATGCATCAGGAAGTGTGGCCAGCAGGTCTAGAGAGGTTCTCCTGCCCCTCTACTGTGCCCTGGTGAGAACACACCTGGAATACCGGCCTCAGTTCTGGGCTTCCCAGTTCAAGAGAGACAGAGATCTGCTGGAGAGTACAACAGAGGTTAAAAGGGTGACTGGGGGGGACTCAAACAACTCTCCTGTGAGGAAAGAGTGGGGTTGTCTGGTCTTGAGAAGGCCGAGATGGGACCTTATTGATGCCTATAAATATCCGAGATGGGTGTCAGGATGAAGGTCATGGTCTCTTTTCACTGGTGTCCAATGATAGGACAAGGAACAACAAGTATAAGCTGGAACACAGGAGGTTCTACCTCAGCATGAGGAGAAATCTATTTACTCTGAGGATGATGAAGCCCTGGAGCAGCCGGCCCAGAGAGGTTGTGGAGTCTCCTCTGGAGACATTCAAAACCAACCTGAATCTGTTCCTCTGTGATCTGCCCTAGGTGATTCTGTTTCGGCAGGGAAGCTGGACCAGATAATCTCTGGAAGTCCTTTCCAAGCCCTAACTTTTTATGATTCTGTGGTGCGTTTAAGATTGGAGAAGGAAACCCACAGAACCTGTGTCTTTGGACATCAAATTGTATGATAGAGACAAGCAGAGCTATGGACTGAGTACTGCACACTTACATTCAGTACAACAGCAGATTTTACTACAGTACTTCAGCATTTTTGCTAAAATCCAAACAACTGCTGCAACTGGTAAACTTACTTGAGTTCTGGCAAAGGTGACGGATTTATGAAGAGGTTTCTGAACCGGTACTTTTTGAACCTTGAGAAGTCAGTGGTGACTGATTCTTTGTGAGGTGTTTCAATAATGATGCAAGGTGAGATGCCTCCTGTTATCGTGGGTGGCCAACAACTCTGAAACATAAACAAGGTATCTTTTAAATGCTGATTAGGAGAACAAGGCAGGCAAGGAGGGTATTACAGTAACAATTACAAATGTAACCTATGCTAGTATTTCTGGACCTCAGCATCCCTTCAAGTACTGAAACTGAGACAGAGATGAAATGCCAGCAAAGCCTTCTACAGTCAAGATGGAACACAGAGAAACAAATCTGATAAACCTGAAAACTGAGAAGGCAACTGTCTTTATGAACCCACAAGTAACCTATTCATTGAGCTGCTCAGTTGCAGTACATAAGGCAAAGGTACTACCACCACACCACAGGACATTAGGTTGCTGGTCCTATCTACTTATCTACTCAAAGGAAAAAGAAAGGAGGGGGCAGAGGTTCTGCTGTATCTCAGTGGAAATTCAGCAACTTGTTATCTTCCAATTAAGCACTCCAGAGAGGAGCCACCCACCTCAGCTCCAGAGCTAGATACCCACTGAGCTAACAACAGCTGTGAACTCTCTCTCAGCTTGCCAACACCAAATATGGGATGCAATGATGAAAAAGGAGAAGAGCACAAAGTTATTCAGAGAAGGAATTCTAAATTATTTTGTTTAATTCTGCAACTTGTTTTGCTAATGCTTATTTGGTTATACATAGCCAACACAAGTAAGGAAGTATCAAATGCATGGAGCATATGCAATGCTCTAATGGCTGCCAGCCTTCAAAATGGTGACTCAACTTCATGTTCTGTGGAGACAGAGGGGAATTGCATTCACAAAGAATGGTGACATCTGCTTCTGAGCACAGGAATTATTCTTTTATCTGCCCCACCAGGTAAACTACTAATGCTTTCCTTAGGTTATCTAAACCTATCCATAGCCAAACTAAAGTACCCAAAGAATTGATCTTAATACCTGTGAGAAAAGGGCAATCTTGCTCCTTCTCACCCTGTGATCCTCACTGCTCAAGTCCCACTCCTTACTTCTTTTGTCAGCTTTGATGTTTCTTGGACCTTCTGTTAGGTTGATTCAACTCACTAACCTGGCAGAATATTAACTTACACTGTAGTGCCTAATTAGTAAGTTGAAGCTGCCCACTGTTCCATTTAATGAGAACCAAAACTGAAACACAGGCCACGTAGTACATGGCCAACTATCAAGGAAGGAAAGAGAGAGGAGATGGATTTCTCCCTTTCAACAAAAGCTAAGATGTAACACACAGCTTCACATCAAGCACAGCTGCTGACTGACTTACATGGATGGCACTTTCCCCTACACAAAGTTTGCAAAGGCAACTTCACAGTCAGAAGAGTTTTGCTTCGCCATAGCTGTTACTCTCATTTGTTTTACAAATAGAAAAAGCTGCAAACAAGACTGTTTACAGAAGAAAGTTACATTATTTTACTAAGCCGCTCTAAAACAAACAACTGTAAAGCCCCTCGCATGGTCAGTTAAAACAGACTGCAGAACTGATTTAAATAATCAAAAGGACTGCTAAATGAATGAGGGCCTGCATAGTTATGAGTCTTCTTAGCTAAATGGCTGTAAAACCACACCTTAAATTATAACAAGTGCAACAATCTTGTTTAAACTCGCCTCTAGGCCTTACCTGCTCTGTATATGGAATTATTCTCAAATATCTATGTTTATTCATATTTTTTACACCTAACCTTACTCTGCAGTGGTTTCCATGTGGAAGGACCCTCTATCTGTAACAAAGTCAGATCTAAAAAGCATAAACATTATAAAAAGATGCTAAAGTGCTGAGCTCCCATAGATTTTTACTACCGGAAGGCAGACAGTTCCCCTATTCAGTACAACACACAACTTCACACTCATCAACATAAACCAGACAGACTCCTTCACCTAGTTTGAACCACTAGTCAGGACTGAATTACCTTAATCTCATATTGATGTTTTTTAGCTATTTTCCCATCTTCTCTTTTCTTAATCTCCTGCTGAGAAGAGAGACACACATCAGTACACTGACAATGACCAGCACACCCACCTCCAAAGCTAAAGCAAACTGTTGCTACTCCTGCCCCACTTCCTAGCTCAACAGAGTAAATCCTCTCCCCTCCAAATATAACAGAGAACTTTCAATGTTATTAAACTTTTCATGTTGCCCGAACTGGTCACCTCTGCCGTTCTCCTTTTTCTGGTTTGGAGATGTTCCGGTGCCTGCAGCTCCTCTGGAGACTCTTCTTGACATGACAGTGGTGGCTGCTGCTGCTTGGCTTGCAAACGGCTACTGCAAAGACCAATAAGACATTGGACATTAGGAGAGCAGCAGTTGTGGATGTATACAAGTAAGTTTCGTGTATTATGACGCTAACAGCTTACCTGCGTCTTGACATCTTTGGGTTTCAAGATCTCTACCTGAATCAAAAGAATAAAGGTAAGCTGAGTTAACATACTCTTAAGAAGTCAGAACAAAGTTCTGTACTTAGCAATATGAGACACCACAAAGAGCAGCATGGTTTGCACAACTGAAACAGAAGGGCACGGATATTTTATTGGTGTGAGGAACACCTGAGCAAGGGACATCTATGGTACATGATCACAGGCAGCTCCCTGTGCTGTGGGGGTTTACACTGCAAAAGTGGGTTACAGAGGGGATGTTCAGGTATGCTAACGGTCAGTCTGGATCTAGGTAGCTGGGGTCATCCAGGCCAAGAGGGGAGAAAGATGAGGGGAGAGATTTCTCAAGCAAGAGGATGCGGGATGTGGGGTCCCCTTGGGCTGTGACCCCACACACACTCCCTCTACATCCAGCTGCCTGCAACCACCAGGCACCCACACAGACGCACGTTTTGCCGGTGCAGGAGCTCCTTCTGGGGCGATTTGGTCGCCAGGCCCCACACCTGTCGGGATGGGCCGCAGAGAGCCGAGCCGGGCCGCCCGCCGCCGCCCGCGCTCCCGCCGCGCGGGTTCCGCGCCAATTTGCAGAGAGCGGGGAGGCGGCGGCCTGCGCTGCGCTCGGGCCGGCGGGACGCCTCGGGGCGCAACGGAGGTCAGCCTGTGCTGGGGGGCACCGCCACTGCCCGCACCCTGCTCCCTCCAAAAGGGGCCGAGCGGCCGCCTGCTCCCCTCCGATTCGCGGTCGAGGGGTGCTGAAAGGATGCGTGAGGGGGCAGGGAGTGGGGCAGGACCGCGGCACCCCCTCCCCCGCGCTCCCGCCTTGCCGCGAGCCAGGCTCCCTCCAAAACCTGAGGGAAAAGGCGGGGGGAACCCTCCCGCACAGGGACACCTTCCCTCGGCAGGGTGCAATCCCGCAACCGGGGACTCCGGCGCGGGCTGCAACCGGGGCAGCGCAAGGATCGAGGACTCGGGGGTGCACACCAAGCCCCTGTCCTGAGGGCCAGGGTGGCGGTAGCCGAGACCCGCCGGGGTGGGGTGAGCGCGGGCCGGCAATCAGGGTCAGCCCGCCAAGCGGCTCGGCCCAGGCTTCCCCACCCCCACCGCGCCCGTCTCCCTCCAAAACCCGGCAACCCGCTCCCCATCCCCCCCAGGGCTCTCGGCCGCCGGGCGGCCGCGAGATGGGGGGGCGGGATAAAGAGAGGGGCGATGGCAGGTTCCCGCCGGCACCCTAGTCCGCCGTGCCGCCTTCCGCCAGCCGTGCCCGCCCGGGCCATCTCCTCTCGCAGATGCTTCCCGCAGCGCTCCCCGCTCCGGGCGGGAGGGCACCCGAGGGACGGATGAAGCTGTGCACGGACGCTCATCCACAGTTCTCCTCAGCCGCTCTCCCTCCAAAACCGCAACGGCGGGCAGAGAACCTCATGGTTCCCACCCCCAGCCGCCACTCCGTGCTACCTCGTAACTCACCGCGACTACACCCCTCATACCGGCAACGAATCTACCGGTACTGCCACCACTACCGTAACTACCACTGCTAATACCACTAACTGCTACCATTACCACCACCACCATCATCATCATTATCGCTACCACCGCCACCACAACGGCCACCCCCCGGCTC
>VWZI01019591.1:213986-233752 GCA_013396835.1 Psilopogon haemacephalus
AAAAAAAGAAAGAAAGAAAAAAAAAACCCAGAAACTAGTGTGCAATAAAGTTCTGCTGCAGATAATGCAATTATGATTTCAACACAAGCTAGCACTAAAATCATGCTGACATTTGGATGTGGTGATAAAATTAAAGTCACTTAGTCCACACCAGGACATTTCCAACCAAGTTAACACACAGAACACCCTCTTTCATTATGTGGATGCCTCCTTATCGGGGATGAATGCAAAAGAGAGGTTCTTTAAAGCTCCTAAAAATACACTACAACTGCTAAGCAGTATTTGGGCTGGGATCTATATTATTAGATTTGTAGTACTTGATTGTTTGCTTTTGTCTTTTTAGTTATTTTTGGGGGGGTTGTTTTGGGGTTTTTTTTAGTTGTTGTTTTCTGGGGTTCCTTTGGTTGGTTGCTTTGTTTTCACTTTCTTCCTTTTTTCACAATTATCACTCCTAAATATACCACAGATGGAAAAAAAAAGAAAAAAAGGAAAAAAAAGATAATTACAGAGCCTTCCTTAAAAGTTTACAAGTTTTCTTGGTTATCTTGTTATGGATCCCTGTGAAGTAACCCAGAACCTATCAAGGCTCTATAAAGCACAGATCAAAAGGTGTGAGGATCAATCCAGTTAATGACTCTACTTAATACTGCTCTTCTCCCAGAGCTTCTGCATCCACCTGGTTGTTCCTAAGGAAAGGACCAATATTTCAGCACAAACATTTGCACACAGCTCCACTGTGATCCAGGCACAAAACAGCACAGATCACACTGTACTCCCACCTTGCTGCAGTAAATATTTCACTATGGTCACGTCTAGCAGAAAGGAACCTGGGGGTTCTAACCAACAAGCAGCTGAATATGAGCAAGCTGTTGGCCGAGAAAGCCAGTGGCATCCTGGTTTGGGTTAGAAATGCTGTGTCCAGCAGGAGTAGGGAGGGGATTCTTGTACTTGGCTCTGGTGAGGCCACACCTCAAGTATTGTGTTCAGTTTTGGGCACTTCAGTACAAGAGAGATGTGGAGGTGCCGGAGTGAGTGTAGAGGAGGGAAAGGAAGCTGGGGAAAGGCCTGAAGAATAAATCTGATGAAGAGAGACTGAAGGAGCTGGGGATGGTTAATTTGAGGAAGAGGAGGCTGAGGGGACACCTCATCACTGTTTACAGCTACCTGAAAGAAGGTTGTGGAAAGGTTGGTGCTGGTATCTTCTCATAGATAATTAGTGATAGAACAAGAGGGAATGGCCTCAAGCTGCCACTGGGTAGGTTTAGACTGGACAGTAGGAAAGCTTTTTTCATGGCACTGGAATGGGCTTGCCCAGGGAGGTGATGGAGTCACCAATCCTGGCTATGTTTGAAGGTTGTTTGGGGATATGGTTTAGGATGCACCTTGTAGAGTAGGATTGATAGCTGGACTTGGTGAGCCCGAGGGGCTTTTACAACCTGAATGTTTCTGTGATTTGCTTGTGCTGCTAGGCTTTGTTCTTTCAAGTCATGGCCATGTTGTCAGAGCTATTCTCTGACTTAGTTTAAGAGAAAGGTCTTGCTTCAGGATGAGGTGGAAGGTGAGATTCATTGTAAAAACAATGAAGATGAGTTTAAGCTTATTTATTGCAGAATGTCTCCAGCTACACATCCTTAAGCAAAGCACTACTAAAGTTTTATGCCCCTAATAAAGAAGTTGCACCTTTCCCACACTTTATGTTTTTTCTTCTGTTGTACAGCATGGGATAACTTGGAACCCTGAAAGCTCAAAATCTTTGCTTTCTATTAAAACCTGTAATATTCTGCTACTTTCCTGCTTGTTTCATTTCAGACTTTTTGAAACAAGGCATGAACCACTAAAGATACATTAATGTTTTTAAGACCTTCTGAAGCCACATCAGGGGAGGTTTAGGTTGAATATTAGGAAGCACTTCATCACAGAAAGAGTGATTAGGCACTTGAATGGACTGCCCAGGGAAGTGGTGGAGTCACCATCTCTGGAGGTCTTTAAGAAAAGCTTGGATGTGGCACTTGATGGCATAGGTTAGCTGATGTCATGGTGTTAGGTTATAGGCTTGACTTGATGATCTCGGAGGTCCTTTCCAGCCTCAGTCATTCTGTGACTAATTTTAGGGTTGATTTCTTTTCTGATTTGGTGAGGAGAGAGCCTATATTACTTATTAAGAACTTGTTAGCCAAAGTACAATATAGAGTAAATCTTTTAGTCCTAAGCATGTGAATATGTCATTCTAAGGTTAATATCAGCAACAGAGAGCACAGGCAATGAGCTGTTGATAAGCAGCCTGTATGATGATCAGATCAGATAAAACAACAGTTCTAACAGTTTTATAACAGAACAAGAAAACATCAAGTAAAGGTCAAGAATAAGTTAATGGTTCCCTTACAATCTGTAGGGTCAGGCCTGCAATAGTGTAGCATGATACAAGGATTTCTCCTTTGGCTTTTAAAACAGGGCCAGGGAAAAGCAGAGAGAGTTACCAACCTTTTAACTCTGCATTCTGTAGATGCCATCACTCCCCAGCAGTCACAAAGCAAACCAGAAGACTGTGTCCATCTGGCTCTCGTTAGCATCCTCTCTCTGTCTTCTGGAGGTGATGCACCTTTCTCAACAGTAAGGAGTTTGGCATAAACCTTGTCTTGTCCTAAAACTTCTCCTATACAGGAAACACTTCATCCACGTTCTGTCAGAGGCACTTGTCCTGTCCTGCACGTGAACATCTAAACTCCCACATTCCACACACCAAAGGTTTGCACCTTTAAAGTACAACCTTAGATTTGATCTCCTAAACCAAGCCCACAGTCACAGCCTGAGGTAAGGACAGCATCACTGCAGTGGGAAGTGGCACCAGAAATAAACTGTCAAGCTGTGAGTCTCTCTTCATCTGCACATGTGTTAGATCTCCTGACTGCAGCTCAAAGGAATAACAAGGTGCACCTTCCTCATGGTTTCCAACATGGGTTAGGGGTCATGGTTAGGGTTAAGCCATTAGGATTGAGGTTAGGTTTTGGAGCAGGGCTAGACCACTAGCGTGAGGGCTGGTATTAGGGCTTAAGGTTGGGGTTAGAGATGACATTAGGATTAGGGATGACTGGAGAGCTGGGTACAGAGGAACCAAGTGAAGTTCAACAAGGACAAGTGCAGAGTCCTGCACTTGGGGAGAAATAATAAACTGCAGCAGTACAGGTTGGGAGGTGATCTGCTGGAGAGCAGCCTTGTGGAGAGGGACCTTGGAATGCTGGTGGGCAACAAGTTCTGCGTGGCCTAGCAATGTGCACTGGTGGCCAAGAAGGTCAACAGGGTCTTGGGGTGCATTAAGAAGAGTGTATCCAGCAGATCAAGGGAGGTTCTCCTCCGTCTCTACTCCGCCCTGCTGAGACCTCATCTTGAGTACTGCATTCAGTCTTAGGCTCCCCAGTTTAAGAGGGACAGGGATCTGCTGCAGAAGGCTACAAGGATGATTAGGGGATTGGAGCACTGCATGATGAGGATAGTCTGAGGAACCTGGGGCTTTTTATTCTGGAGAGGAGAAGACTGAGAGGGGGTCTAATAAGTGTTTATAAATATCTGAGGGTTGGGGATCAGGAGGGAGGGGACAGGCTCTGCTCACTTGCTTCCAGGGATAGGACAAGGAGCAATGGATGTAAGTTGCAGTACAGGAGGTTCCATCTCAACACAATGGGGAACTTCTTTACTGTAAGGTTCACAGAGCACTGGAACAGGCTCCCCAGAGGTTGTGGAGCCTCCTTCTCTGGAGACTTTCAAGACCTGTCTGGGGATGCGTTCCTCTGTGACCTGAGCTAGATTGTCTGGTCCTGCTCTGGCCGGGAGGTTGGACTTGATGATCCCCTTGTGTCTTTTCCAAACCCTAACATCCTGTGATCCTGTGACAGTGGCTTAGCAACTTCATCTGCCAGTTCCTTCGGGACCCTTGGGTGGATCTCATCAGGCCCCATGGACTTGTGCACATTCAGATTCCTTAGGTGCTCACAAACATGATCTCCAGTGATGACCTCTTTGGGTCCCTTCCAACCCCTGACATCCTGTGATCCTGGGATGACATCAGGAACTAGGGACGACATTAGGGTTAGGGATATGGTTAGGCAGTTAGGATTAGGGCTAGTATTAGGGTTTATATGTTTAGGGTTATGGTTGAGGTCAGGGACAATGTTAGGATTAGAGTTTGGGGTATAATTACATCATTGGAGTTAAACTATTAAGGTTAGGATTAGGCCATTACAGTTAGGGGTTTGGGTTACGGCTACAGCTACTAGTAGGGTCTAAAGTCAGGAATTAGAGATTTGGGGCTATGGTTAGTGACAACATTAGTGCTAGCATTAGGTTTTGAGGTTTGGTTAGGTTATTAGGGTTGGGCTATTAAGGTTAGGGTTAGTGACAACATTAGGGTTAGGATTAGGGTTAAGCCATTAAGGTTAGTACTAGGAGTTTGGTTTAGGGGTTCTAGTTGGGGTTAGGCTATTAGCTTTAGAGTTAGGGCCTTATCATTAGGGGTTAGGATTAAGAGTTTGGATTGTTACTTTAGGGTGAGACTTTCACTCAGCACAGCTATATTTATGTGACTCTCTATCTGAACATTTTGATTTGGCACAGAGAAGTTTTTTAAAACCTCTAGTTCATGAGGTTTTGGAAAATGTCCAACCCAAATTTTAAAAAAGCTGCATTAAGGCTGAACTAAGCAGCCTCAGAAGGAACACTATCAGTGGAGCTATGTTAACTTATCTGTAAGGGTTAAGATTATGCAGGCATAATTGGCCAAATTTTCTCCTGCAGAACACTGTACAGCTCTCAGCACAGGCTTGCTGCTTTGATAAATTCACAGGTCACAACATCTGCATTTGTAAAGGACAGGATGCTTTATTGCACAAATTCCTTTTCATGGCTGTCAGTTAAATAGATAATTTTGTCAACCAGCTCCTTTAGAGAGTGAAAATCAAGTCAGGGAGTACTTGCAACAAGTGAACCCAGCAGACTGTGATGAGAGAGCTGGTTGGTGTCCTTGCAGGGCCACTCTCCATGATCTTTGAAAAGCCAGAGATCAAAATCCCTGATAACTAGAGGGGAAAAAAAAAATAATAATCACAGTTTCAGAAAAAGCCAAAGGAAAAACCAAAATGTTAAATTGTGATTCCTCAATTTAAATGGAATCTCCCACATCTCAGCTTGCTCTCAATTGCCTTCTTTCCTTTCATAGGGTACCACTAGAGAAAATAACAGTTGTTTCTTCTGTACTGCGTCTTCAGATGCTTATACACCAACAGGATCATCTCTGAGCCTTTTCATCTCCAGCCTAAATAATCCCAGCTCTCAGCCTCTCTCAATTAGTTCAGTCTTCAGTCCTATTATCATCTCCTTGGTCTCTCAGTGGATATACTCCAGTATGTTTGTGTCTCCAGCACTGAGGAGCTCAGCACAGGACACAGCATTGAGAGGTGTCACATCAGCACAGAGTGGAGAAGGGTCACCTCTCCACGCTGCTGGCAATCTCTTTCCTACTGCAGGCCAGGAAGCATTTAATAAGGCCACAAGGGTGCAGTGCTGGCTCAGCATCACAGCTGAGCTCAGCTTCACCACAGCTCCCAAGGCATTTTCTGCCTAGGTGCTTTCCACTCTTTGGCCTGGTGCCTAAGGTTATTTATCCTCCAGGTACAACACTCCACGTTTCCCCGTGTTGAAATCCACGAGGTTCCTGTGAGCCCATTTCTGCTGAGGTCCTCCTGAGCAGCAACCTGGCCCTCTGGTATACAAACAGCGCCTACCTTCTGCAAGCTTGCTGACTGCGCAGTCTGCCCCAGGACCCAGGTCATTAACATGGGTTTTTAACAGTGTAAGGTCTGGTATTGACAGGGCTGCTAGCCTCCAGCTAGGCTTCACACAGCTGATCACAACTTTTGAGACAGTCCTCAACACAAGTATTCACCATTTGCTTACACAGTCCACAACTCATCATTTTGGGAGGATGTTACTTGGGACAGCTTTAAAAACCTTGCTTGTAGTCAAGGTAACATCCATTGTTCCCCGATTAACCACTGTGCCAACCCTTACAGCCACTCTTTTTCATCCACGTTTGAAAGTTTCCAGGATCATTTGCTCCACCACCTTCCCATGTGAACCAAAGTGAGGCTATCTTGTGGTTCTCCCTGTTCTTCTTGCAGATAGGAAGGACGTTTACTTTCTTCCAGCACTGAAGAATCCTGTCTGTTGCTGTAACTTATTTTGAAATAGTTAATAGATAAACAACCACAGCTAGCTCTGTCCCATAGCTCAGTGCACATGCCATCTCTTCAACAACTTCTTGACTTCTTCCTCAGCCAAGGGTTGATCTTTGCTGCAGCCTTTCCCATTGGCCACAGGGGCCTGTAATTCCCAGAGACCCGTAGAGACCAAGCCACAGATGACACAGAGTACCTCTGTCTTCTCTATGCCCTTTGACATGAGAACTTTCTCCACTATTAAGCAGCAGGCCCACAGTTTCTGTGATCCTATTGTCCTTCACATCCCTTGCCTGGTTCAGCTACTGATGCCTTGGATATGGCTCCATTATACCTTCCTTAGAGCTGCCTTCCAATGCCTGCAGGGATCCTACAGCAAAACTGGAGAGGGACGTTCCTTAAATATGTCTAGTAACAGGACAAGGACAAATGGCTTTAAGCTGAGGAAGAACAGGGTTAGACTGGATCTCAGGAAGACAGTCTTCAGAACAAGGTTGTTGAGACTCTGGAACAGGTTGCCCAGAGTAGTTGTGGATGCCTTGGGCAATCAAGTCTCATTGAGGCCCACAGCAGGGTCCCTTCTAACCAAAGCCATTCCATGATTCCCTAACCCTATCCCCTGGGTATTCACACAGGATGTCCATGTCCTTTACATGTTGCCTGCCCTTGTTTGTAACTCTCCAATGCTGACCATAGCAGCATTCCAGAAACTTTTTGCAGTGGTGTGTGGGAGGAGGAAGACAGGCAATGGGTATGAAATGAAACAAGAGAGGCTCAGCCTGGCTAAGAAGAAACCCTGCCCACACCCCATGCACGCTTTTAGTAGCAGTGCATTTTTATCTGTCCTGTTTACCCACAACACTTCTGCATGCCATCAGGAAATGCAGCAGCTGGCAGAAACATGCAACAGCACTGAGACCAGGCATTGCCCCCTGCTCAGCAACACAAAAGCATTCCCAGAGGAGCTTCTGTACTGATGCAACCATTCTTAACTTTTACTCTAGGAGTGTGGAGAGGACAGAGCCAGGCTCTGCTCAGGGATGTCCAATGATAGGACAAAAATCACTGTGTGCAAGCTGCAGCAGAGAAGGTTCCAGCAGGAACAGAAGGAAAAATTTTCCCTGTGAGGGTGCTAGAGCCCCAGAACAGGCTGCCCAGAGAGGTTGTGGAGTCTCCTCCTTTGGAGACTTTCAAAACCCACCTGGACATGTTCCTGTGTGTCCTGCTGTGGGTGATCCTGCTCTGGCAGGGGGTATGAACTGGATGATCTTTAGAGGTGTCCTTTCCAACCTCTAACATTCTAAATTCTCAGTACTTCTACCTATGGCACCTGCATTGGGTGCTCAGGCATTAGGATTCTGACCCAATCCAAGCCCCAAAAGAAGAGAGTGACAGCTTTGTACAGGCCATATTTTATTGAGAGCTCAGATGGTATCTCTCCAGGGTGCACAGAGCACACCATAAAAAACAAATACAGAGGATTGCCTTAGTAAATACAGACTGGTTAAGCAATGCTACTTTTTTTTTCCTTTTTGGCAAAGTGCTGTATTTTGTCGTTTTTCAGCTTGTATTAAACTATAAAAAAAAATAAAACAAGAGCCAGACATTCTTCCATTATCCAAAGGACTGCTACAAAGAGAGAAGTGGCTCTGGAGAGAAGCTGCCATATATGCATAGACTGGTGTACAGTATTAATCCTTACTGAAATGTCCCTTTTAAATCTTCAAGTTTGCTGTGTAGAAGGCACAGTTTTTAAAATGCAGAAGTCTATTGACCAATACATAAGAAAATACAGTTCCAGCAAGAGTCATTAGCATCAATCAGCATGAGACAGTGCAAAGCCTCCACTTTTACAACACACACTTTAATACAAATCCAAAAAAAAAAAAAAAACCCACCAAAAAACACCGTATAAAAAGCCACACAGTTCCCTATTAAAACAAAACCAAAACAAATCTAACTGCCCAACAGCTCCAGGCACAACAACAGGGCTAGACCAACATCAACATGTATAAAATGAATAAAAAGCCATCGATGCAGTACTTATCTCACACAATAATATGGTTTCCAATATTACAAATTGAGAAGCACAGCTTTGTGCAACAAAATAAGTTTATATCCTGAAAGATATAGGTTTTCATTACCAGAAAGTCATCTAGTAATGTAGTATAAAACAATCAGTCTCTCCCAATTCTAGGAGCAGTCTAAAGTTGCATTTACTTGCCTACTGAGAAGAACTGACCAAGGCTCTCACGGTAGTGCCTGGGAGCCTTACACTCAAAGCCTCATCTCCCCGTTAAGAATGAAAGGATCTGACATCCTTCCAATGTGAGGAGACAGAGACTCCATCTTCCTTCATTTCACTTTAAGAAAATTAAAGCTGAAGGAAAAGTAGTTAACTTTTATATAAAGAAATACAGGAAAGTAAAGAATTTTCCTGAGCTAGAAAGTTGGCAGTGAGGAGAAGGACATTTAAGTTTGGCAAAAAGCTGGAGTGATAAAAGTAGGTAACATGAGGGAAATAAGAATGGAGATATTCAAGGTGAGGCTCAACAGGGCTCTGGGCAACCTGATTTAGTTGAGGATGTCCCTGACTGCAGAGTAGGTTGGACCTTTAAAGATCCCTTCCAACCCAGACCACTCTATGATTCTGTGATCTAGTTGAGGATGTCCCTGCTGCCTGCAAGGTGGTTGGACTAGATGACCTTTGGAGGTCCCTTCCAACTCGGGTGATTAATTCTATCAAGAGATGAGAGACTGGTGAAACTACAGCTATCTGCACATAAAGCAGAGTATTTGGACCACAGAAGAACTGCTGTATGGACACAGTCGCATACTGCTGGAAAAGAGTGGTAACAAAATCTGGTTTGGAAACTCATAATGTGACCAATTTTGTTTTCGTTCCCTGCCCACGCAAATTATTCAATGTATCTTCAAAAGAGAACACAGTAGTGTATCCAGGAAAGCACCTCTTGCTGTTACACAGTTTCAACAGTCCTAACTCATCCCAGTGAAGCAGCACAGGTGTGGTGAAACAGAGATTAGAAATGCTGTTTCCCGTACACTACAGATGTTCCACAGCTCCAGCTGCAGAACATGCAACAGTACCACTACAGCAAAGTTAGTCTGAATTGTTGGGGTTTTGCTTCAAGGAAAATTGAAGCACTTGGCTAGATTTAAAACACTTCATAGGCCTGGGATAATTCACATTATTGATCCTGCCCAATTTCAAAGGCTCCTTACACAGAAGTTAGTATAAGGACTACTGGAAGACATAGTTGTATGTAATGTTAACATTTAAATGCCCTAGGCACTAAACACAAGGGGAAAACAGTGTCACATCAAGCACTGACAGAAAGGAGGGTAAACTCACTTCTATTTCCCCCTTCCTTTCAGTGGAGATTTCTACTTACTCACCTCCATAGCCATTTAATCTGCTTCCCAAATTGATCTATCAGGGTTTGGCATGCCATAAGACTTCTGTGTAACACACACTTAACAGGTGAACTTCACTTGTTAAGTGCTTGCCAACTTCCAAAGCACCTTGCAGTGTGTTTAACACAACCCTACTTGTTTTGAACAGCTTTTTCTCTCCTGTTGCTAATGTTCTGCTCCCAACGTGCTAGGAGAACAACCACCTGATGGCTCTCACTTTTTACAGACCCTGTTATCACTGTGTTTAGTTCTGCAAGACTGTTTTTCAGCATCATCCTTTTCTCCCTGCCATACACTGTCCTTCATTTCCAATCACAATTAATGCAGACTTCATTTTCATAGAGAGAGAAAAAGACAGGAGAACTGCTAATAAAAGCCTTCCTTCTGTCTATTTTGGAGCTATTCAACCTGTGACTATGAGACAATCTGACAGCAATTAGCAGCTCAGAAACAGCTATCCATCAGCCCAACTTCTTTAAAGAGCAGTCAGCTACTGATGAGATTAAAATGGCGGAGCCACCATTTCTTTCCTTTAAATAGAGATTAAGTGAAACAGGGTAGGGGAAAAACACATTTCAGAGACAGGAAGAGTTAGAGAAAGGGAGCAAGAACTTGAACTGTACCAAGTAAAACCCAGTTCAGCTCTCTGGGTTGTGCAGCTGCACTTCATCCATAGGTCCTCTTTTCCTTTCACTCCACTGTGAGGTACTACATCTGTGACACCAGTGCCATATCATACTGCAACAACACTTTTCCCATATCGAGTAGCTGACACACCTACACAGACTGCACTAACACAAGTAGGTACTAGGCAACTTAGATGTCCTCCTTGTAACAGTTCAGCACAGCTACCTAACATCCCCTGGCAGCTAGAGTATTTCTTTGTTAGGAAGTAATCATATATGCTGAATACAGACAGATACACAAGCTGTCAAGTACCGGGCATTAAAGCACATGGCTAACCTCAACATTTTCTAACTCCACTTTGATAAATGCAAAATGATTTCCATCTTAGTTAAGTTTCTTTAAAAATACCAACTAAAAACAAAACAAAACAAACAAACCACAAAACCACCAACCCATCTCTACATAATAGTTGATAAAAACAGCACACACACTATCATACTGATAGGCTTTCAAGACATTGACATTGAACATCAACACTGAGGACTCACTGCAAGGTGTTCCAAGATTTCACATCATTCCCAAAAGAACTCAGCGCTAGTTATGATTGTGTTTGAGGAACTGAGGATCACCTTCAGATCGATCACACTTACCCAGGCATGAAAACAAGAGCAAAGTGAAAAAAGAAAACCCACCCCAACAATTAGCCCATAGATTAGAACCAGAAGAGGCATCAGTAATTGAACTGACGCTGGCAAGGCTGGTGAACAAACAGTCCATTGTGCTTGATCTGCCGAGGGTGGCAATCCCTGGTGAGGTTCTGGCGGCGCAGTCGGTTCCTGCCGGGGTGGTGTCTTTCGTGGTGCTCTTTGATCCAGTGGGCAGGACGAAAGCTCTTGGTTTTCTCCAGAAAAGCTGAACGAGTAGCAAGAGCTGTGACATAGCAGTGAACACGCTGCGCTGCTTCACTTTGGGCCTCCACTCTGGAAACAGTAACAAGCAGCCATCGGTCACTGCTCAAGGGCATGGGGATGACACAAACTAGCAAAAGAAGTCAAGAGCGGGGATTCTGCCTCTTCGCTCTGCTCTGGTTAGACCTCAGCTGAAGTACTGTGTCCAGCTCTGGTGCCCCCAATGCAGAAAGGGCATGGACCTGATGGAGTAAGTCTAGAGGAGGGCCATGAAAGTGATCAGCGTGCTGAAGCACCTCTGCTATGGGGACAGGCTGAGGGAGCTGGTGACAGGGAGACCTGATAGTGGCCTTCCAGTACCTGAAGGGGGCTACAGAGGAACTGTTAACAAAGGCCTGCAGTAATAGGACTAGGGTCAATCCAAGCGGATTTCGTTTGGATGTTAGGAACAAGTTCTGCACCACGAGGGTGGTGGTACACAGCAACAAGTTGCCCAGAGAGGTAGTTGAGGCCCCGATCCCTGGAGATACTGAAGGTGGGGCATGACAGGGCTCTGAGCAACCTGATCTAGTAGAGAATGTCCCCTGCTAACTGCAGGGGGTGTTGATAATCACCTTTGGAGGTCCCTCCAACTCAAACTATTCTATGATTCCATAAAGAGCTGAACACGGGCATCCACACCCAACATATCCAAAGGGCATCCTTATTCTACTCAGAGATGTGGGCTGAGGCAAAGTCAAGACAGTTTAGGAAAACCACATTTCCCAGTGTTACTAACTCACTTTCACTTTTTATAGAGTGCACTACAACCGTTTTTAGATTTTGGTGTCTTTATTCTTGCACTCTTCCTTCACCACCCCATTTCCCACAGCTCAAGATGCAATATGTACCAGAAGCATAATGCTATGCATCTCTCACTGCTCCAGCTTTTGGAGACTTGAGTTGCCCACTAGGCAAAGTTCAGTTAAAACCCACAGGCTACTCAGCGAGGAAACAGAAGCACAGTAATGAAGGTGTGTTTGAATATCCAGCCACATAAGTAAATCCAAACAATGCTCACACAAAGGAATGGAAAAGACAGGCCAGCTGTGACACACACAGGATATAATCCAGAAGGATCATTCCACAACTGGCCCTCTAGATTTCACAAGAAGAGAGCCAGCAGTTTTGGCAAACCTTTACTCCATCATGCACTAGTGGAAAGAAACCAGCAGCCTATGCAAGCAGGGACTGACAAGTTGAAAAAGGACTTCCCTACTTGACAGAACAATCACTGATGTTTCCTGGAAATTCCAAAGTCAAGCTAAAAATAGTCTGGCAGTTTTAAAAGCAAAGCAAATCCCAAGTCTGAGACCCACAGCGGTGCGAGGCCTGTGGTACTGGAGCCACTTGCCTCCTCTCTCTCCCCCAACAAGGGACCAGCATCTAGCTGTCAACTCAGTGGTGCCCACAATAGATGTTTACAAGACCAAGAGCTTACTCAAGCATGAGCAAGACATCTCTTGGGAAGTCTGCTTTTCAGCACTAGCATGACTCCGAAATCAATTCTCCTCTTGAGGAGTGCAACTTGCATTTATTGCAGAATGTTTCTGTAGACATAAGTCTGCTCTGCTGTGTCCATGGTATGCCCTTGTAGCCTTGCTCTTGGGGGGCTGCAGGTGCCTGACACAGAAGTGAGCTCTTTCAGTGTCCCCTGCTCCACACCGGAGTAAAATAGTCCCTGGCAACAAGGAAATACTCCCTTCCTTCTCTTTTTTCTTCCAAATATCCATATCCATCTGCTTTTGGCTCTTCAGGTAGCTTGATACGACTGTCTGAGGCCTCCAAAACAGCCAAGTGTGCCATTCTGGTTTCCTCTTTTATTCACTGGATATTGCCCTACACCTAGGCACTTGAAGCATGAAGCAAGCCAGTAACACAGCACATCACAAGTGAATTCACAGTGCCTTTTAAGTACTATCTCTGCAGATTACAACACTCATTTCCATGAGGGTGCCTGCAAACACTGTGCTACTGCTTTTTGTAAGTGGGGATACCTTAACACACTCAGTGCTGAAGGTGGAACTCCAAGTGGAGCCTTTCTGGGGCAGGCCATAAGGAACTAGGAAGCCACACCACACTTCTTAGAACCCATATTGCCTAAGTGTGCCCTCCTGCATGTCATTAGGTAGCAAAGGGCATCAACTGCTAACAAGGAGTGTTGTGGCTGGTTACTGAAAAATACAACCAACCTGATGAACAGGAGAAGTTTATAAACACCTCTCCACTTTGAGAGGGATTTGGAAAGAGTAAATAGTCGTCCTCCACAGAATAAAAAGCTTTCACTTTTTTCTCCTCTTAGCAAATACCATTCCAGCACTGGTTTGCAAACCAAGGCTCTTCTGCTTTTCATCTAAGTTAAACTGCACTAGCAGAGGTGGTCTGAATTAGCTAAAAGGTCACAGAGTCTTTCAAAATGTAGCATTTTGGTATCTTAGGGGATGCCTTTGGTAGCCTGGCACTAGAGAGCCCTGGGCACCAGAAGAACACGGCTGATGGGCCTCTATCGATACCGCAAAAATGTAATTTTAGAGGGGCTGTGTCTAAAGCCAAATTGCTGCTGGAAAGCTTAAGTGTCCTGCTAGCTGTGCTGTCAAGCCAGACCTCACAAGAAACATTAAAGGCTTCAGGTCCTGTACCAATTAACATTTGATTAATTTTTCTGCACTTAGCATTTTAGCTTGTTAAAGCAGATGTAGTTAAGCTTGATCAAGTAACATCATTTGGCAAAAAGGTTAGTCCTAAAACTAGTGTTGTTTTGGCAGACAAGGCTCTAGAGGAAGCAGCATTGCCAGCAGCCTGATTAAAAGTGTCCCAAAAAAGCAGTACTTACTGTGCCAGTGTGCCTTAAGCAGCTTTTCTTGGCCCTACAAATGTTAAACGGCCAACCATTAAACCACTAGAGACTTCAACATAGCTTTTGAAACTTCTTGCATTATCAGTGCAATTGATGTTCCCAGTTTCCATACTTAACCTCAGCTATAAACTTGCCTCCTCCCAGTTCTGCCACCCAAAATAACCTACACAACAGCCTGCTCTCTGACAAAGCAACAGCATAGAAATCAGTGTGAAGAAACTTAGCCACACAACAGCTGAAGATAACCACACCTTTAGCTTCCCCACATATTAAAACAGCTTAACTGTGTTGTATAATGTAAGACAGGATCCTTCTCCTGAAGGATCTTCACCAGTATCCCCAGTTGAGTTCACTAAAAAGTCAGGATCCAACGTTCTGTTACTACCCACTGCAAATTGCTATTTTAGATAACTGGTCTGATGTCTCTCACTAGGACACGCCTCAGCCTACAGATCTCTTGCGGATCCAGTCACGCCCTCATCTTAAAAGGTGCTGTGTGCTCATAGCTCCACTTCAGGTTAAGCTAGACCCCTGATGTCTGAAGTCACAAACTGCCCTCCCTGAAGATATTCAAGGTGAGGCTCCACAGGGCTCTGGGCAACCTGCTCCAGTTGAGGATGCCCCTGCTGACTGCAGGGGAGGTTGGACTGGATGACAATTGGAGGTCACTTCCAACCCAGACCATTCTATGATTCTCCCCCAATGATGATACAAATTCCCCATTCTAATGCTATCAGCACTGTACCTCAACATTATACAGCTGCATCTCCTCTCAAGGTCACCTCTTTCTTTGAGCCAAGAACTTTAAATATGACAAGGAGCTGAGCAGAAAGGTCAGTGGGAATCTGCCTACAGCAACTCTACCATACCAAAGCTTAGTATGCTAGGGTATTTTTATTATCACCACCATTGTTTCTACAGGTAAACACCAGATAAGATGAAAAGTCAGTCTTACTAACTGGGATTCAGAAAACACCTGATTATTTCTGAATTATTGAATACCTGGTCAAGTGTAGAATCACAATGGCCAAAAAATACTCTATTTGTATACATCTATCTATACTACACTTGTACAGCTGCACATATTGGACAGTTAACACCAAAGCAATAATCCCATGAAGCCAGATCCTTAGGACCCAAAATTAAAAAAAACAAAAACAAAAACAAAAACAACAACAAAAAAAAAAACCCAAAAACAAACACCACCACACCCCACAACATCTTCATCTTGCTAAAAGTAGAAGCTTGAAGCACAAATTTTTACCTCAAGGAGGTTTTGTGCAATATTTCAGTTTGCTTTTGTTCCACAAGATATCCATGGGGAAAAAAAAAAAATCCTGTCCTAATGTATCACTAAGGTGAGGAACAACAGCAATGAAGTGAAAACAAAACCACACCAAGTAGAACAAACAAGATACAAACCCAGACTTCCCTGTCAGGCTCATCACAGTAATATTTTTCATCTTAGGAGGTGACTGAGAGGGTGCTGACTAACAGTGGTGAGAAATACACAGGGCTGTGAAGGGAGCAAAGTGCTTTCAAATCTGTGTCATCAGCTACACAGTTGCCACCAGTTTCATCAGGACTAGAGCATGTTCTGCAAAGCAATAACTAGGCTCCGTAAATACTCACTGCAGTGTCAAACTAGCATTCCCAACATGGCCATCCTGTGTAACATTTTTCCAAGCAGGCAAATAAGTGGCCCTGACCACTCTTCCCACCTGGTAGGGTATTCACCCTTCACTCACTCGCTCCAAAAGAAGCCAGAAACTCAGTATAAGAATGTCTAATATGATCAAGTAGAAACCAGGTAATTTCACCAGAGCATCTTGGCAAGAGAAATCAAACATACCTGGGACTATCTGGGCTGTGAAACTCCTCATCTCCACATCCAGTTTCATTAAGGCTATGACAGGTATTGTGGACAGCATACACAGACATGCTGGGATGCTCTATGAGGAGGTTCTCCATTGGACTGGTTTCCACTTTGATAGTGGTTAATCCACCTGCAGTAAAACACGGGGGAGGGGTAATAAACCAGCTCTCCTCCATAGGACACGATTCAAACTGGATGAAGCAGGACTCGCTGGCCTCTGGCAAGTGTTCCAAGGGAGATGGTAAACAGGAGAAGATGGGCGAGCCATCCACAGCTGATGCTTCAGTGACGTTTGCTTCCTCCGTGGAGCAATTAGTGCAAGTGTCTGCTGTAGGTGGCCATCAGTCAGTGGAGAGGAGCCCATGGACATTGGCGATTACAGGAGATCAAAACCAATACCAAGTTGCATGTAGCCAGAAACCAGATATATTAAAAAAAAAAAAAAAGAAAAGAAAAAGGAAGAAAGAAATAAAGCCCTGTTAGCATCTACACGCACTTCAGTTTTTTTAAAGCAAGGGGAGGAGAAAAGGGAGTTCCCTGATAAGCCCTGCTAGACATGCAAACCAACTGTTATCAGTAAAGAAATACAGTTGTGTAATAAGTCAAATATATTTTATTTGTACAAAGGGTTCTCCTGCAGTTTGTGTCAGGCTTACAAACCTGACAGTTTCCCTCATCAATTCCCATATCATGTTTTGGTACACTTGTTTGGAAAGCACCCTGCAGGTTACCCATGCTGGTTTTATTTAGGTAAAATTTCCCCCGAGCTAGTGGTTTCTTCATGTGTAAGTCAGAAAAGAAAGGGCCAGAGAAGGACAGAGGCAGAGCTTTACACGTAACAAATCTCTTACCTATGAAGTCAACCAGAATCCACTCATCATCTTCTTTCTCACTGAACTCTGGCTCTTGGCTGGACAAGCTATCAATATCTCCCATGAGCATGTTATTTAACCTCTGGAACATTACTAAGGCAGGAACAAGACTTTGGCTGGCAGGTCTTTATATCCAAGGTTCAAGGCACAGCTCACACTGTACTAGCAGAGTGGCACAGACTTGAGATTAAAGTGCATAGGTGCTTTATCAGCTTAGGTGTGGGACATACAGAGGCATGACTGGTAAACAGTTTATGCAAAACCTGCAAAAAATGATGACAAGGGTCTTAATGGCAAAGCAACATGAAACATCCCTCGGGAATGAATTGAAAATGCTCTCATTAGTGTGGTCTGAGGTATCAGTGAATCTTTTTCCCCAAGAAGAGAGGCAGCTTCACTGGCATTCACCATTCCCTGCCAGCTAGATACACACAGAAAAAGCCAAAGTCCTTTCCTGGAGCTAAGTGTGCCGCCTTCTCCATCCTCTGTGCTGTCCCCACCTTCTCCTATGAAAGGGATGGAATCCTGCACCTATGCTCACCAAGGTCCTCCCTCAGCTCCCTGCCTGACTTCTTCCTGGTCAGAGAGAGACGCAAAGGGCAAGTGCCTTTTTTTTTTGATCCAGTCAGCACATCTCCTCTGTTGACAGTCTCACCATCTCCAAGAGACTCATGTGAGGGCTCCCAGAGGTGCCCTAGGCAGCATTTCATCCCTCTCATCTCACAGACTTCAGAGCCACTGCCTGAAAGTGAACACACTAGGAAGGCACATCCCATTCTTCAGGTTCAAAATGCACTAGAGAGTTACCAGTCGGATCACTTTCACAGCCAGTGCCCAACTACTCATGTATTTTAAGTCTAAGTACCAAGGAAAAGTAGCACAGACAATTAAATCCAATGCTTATTTCTCAATATACTCCCCCATACATACACACATTAATTAGTCATCACGAGCCTAAAATCTACATCTGGCAGTTAAGAGGAAAATCCCAGTAGGACCAAGAAACTGAATATTCAACCACTCCAAATCAGTCTGCTTACAGCCTTTCAGTATTCGTATCAGTAAATAAATAGATGCTGTTAAAGCAGCTGGGAAAGTACATGAAATAAAAACCTCAATGTAACAACAAGGTAATGTCACCAGAGTGATACTTAAATTATCCCAGCACATCAGGATTATTACAGATTAAATGCCTGCTCAATAATTAAATAGGGAAGAATATATGCATGTAAGAGGGTAAGAGCCTGAATGCAGAAAGAGAAAGGGAGTAAGGCATACTCCACTAGACAAAGTCATTAAAAGATACAACCCATAAATAATGTTATTTAAGGGCAGCATACCTTTCTTCACCCAACAACCCTCAGACCATACTGAAGTGTCACTTCAGCCTCCTACATCATTTTACCCCCAGACACCAGACCGCACCATTGCCTACTCATTCAACTCAAGGACAAGCAATTGCTCCATACAGCACTGCCTCTATAGGCATTGATGCAGCTACCTCCTTATTCAAGCAGCATGAAAAGATAGGATTGGAATTTAAAGCAGTCTTCAGAAGCAACACAAAAAGGGATAGTGTAACTCAAGAAGTCATGTGTTCTAGTTCTTCAGCAGGAACTATCAGCTGCAGGAAAAGATGAGACTAGGAGCAATTGGCTCAGCTGCAGTAACCAGAAAGGGCAGGGTTTAAGAACCACACTTGAAAACAAAACATCTGGGCTCACTCTAAGGGAGCAACAAGAATGATCATAAGTCTAAAGAAAAATTATACCCTTTCAGAAAGTAAAAGTTTTAAAAGAAATGGAGCGGGTAGGAACAGTGGAAACAGCAGCAAACTCTGTAAAGGCAATCATTTGTTCCTTTCTGCATCCATATCAAGCAGAAGTGGCTTTTGACTGCAGGAAAGTTCCGTTTTCAGTGGTTGCCAGCAGGAAGCACTTTTAACCATTAAGGCTGCTAAGCCCTGAATGGGTTACCTGAGGAAATGCCTAATGCCCACCGCGTTCCTAAGCACCTTCTCGAGAAGGCTTGAGTGCTTCAGTTACAGACAGGGCTTGTCATAGACCAGGAAATGTACTCTAAGAGAAAGCTTTAAGCCTGTGACTTCTCGGTTATCTCCCACATCCATCCCTAACTCTTCTGGCACAAGGCCTAGCAACAACAGAGTTGAGTTTTCCTTTAGCCTAACTAGCAAGCCATAGTGTAGTTGCTGATCAGCACTGTCTCACCCTGTACTCCCACACACTACGTGTTGCCTCTTTCCTAGATCAAGACTGCAAATACCTTCAGGCTGAGGCTATCTTCAGGCTAAGCAAGATGAGAGCTCACACTCCTACTTTCGTGCTCCACAGGCACCACAGCAACATCAAATAACTCTTCTCCAACAAGCATGTGAAAGATTGCTGTTCCTGAGAATGCGAGCTGCACAAACTACAGCTTTTGACCCATAAACGTCCTTCTACATATCAAAAGCACTTTGTCCCATTTCCTCCTTCCCCCACCCCTAGAAGGATCCAAAACAAACCCCCCCATCCGAATCATTTTGAAACTGGTCGAAGTTTTGACATCCTTTTGGACGAGTGCCTTTAAAAATGCTATTGTGCAAGTCTGACGGGGACCAAGAAGTGACATCGTTATCAAGGGCCACCCTTAGAAGAGGGCCAATGAGACAGCGGCTGGAAGAGACAAGCTCTAATTCTTGGGAATCATCAGCTGCAAGAAAACACTGAGAGCAACTGACTCATCTATAGCAGTGATTAAGAGACAGTCACAGATAACACACCCGATGCATGTCAACAACGGTGGATTGCTGCATAAGGAAAAAAAAAAAAGAAAAAAGAAAAAAAGAAAAAAAGAAAGCGTTTTTATTTTGTTTTGAGGTCTTTCATTTCCCATATACCATCACCGGAGATGGGATTCAGCCTA